>MU755838.1:38039-48931 GCA_026770625.1 Nicotiana glauca | reverse complement strand
CCCCCCCCCCCCCCGGGAGATAATTAGTAAGATTAGATTGTTGAATATCTTGGTCCTTAATCCTATTAACTACGACAACAACAAAAAACACAATATGTTCCCAACATGTGGGGTCCGAGGAACTCCTATTAACTAATAACTTTAAAAATTGAGATCGGGATTTTCAAATGCAAAGAAAGTTTTCTTTTCTAAATTTGAAATTTAATCCTTATTTTCTTATGAGAAAAAATCCAGTTCCTTTTTCTTAATAGTATGATCATGATTTTTATAATAAGAACTTGAATTTTTAGATATTTATTATTCTTATCGGGCTAACCGATAAGGATAAATAATCGACAAACCAATGCACGATAATCGATATCTTATTAGTTCTGCTATCAGTTTAGCAAATTTATAAATCAATAACCGATATACCGAACCGATAACATTCACAACCGAATCAAACCGACCGATGTCCACCCCTATATGTAAGGTGTGCAGACTTCAAAAAAAAATTATAGATTAAAATAGGTGCCACAATGTGGGTTTGCTAAGTTATTTATTGCTCTAAAAGAGTAATGATTCCAGCATTTGTATTCTGACTACTCTTTATTTACTCTGCAAATCAGTAAGGTTCTCATAAATGTTCTTGTAAATGTTGATGACTTAATTATTTTAGGAATCACCCTACCGCTATCAATAGTTCAAGAAATATATATAAGTGAGTGTTTTCATGTGAACGATTTGGGTGGTTTGAAATATTTTGTTAGTATTTAAGGGTCAAGTAATTCTGATGAAATATTCTTGAGTCACCTAAAATATGCACTGGATATTATTTCGGAGGTTGGTTGGTTGGGTGCTAGGTGTAATGACCCGACCAGTCATTTTGAATATTATAGCCTCGTTCCTCCATTTACTGCTTATTTTATGCTTAATTGTTGATATGTGATTTGTCAGGGTGGTTGGTTTGTTTCGGGGATGTTTCGGAATGGATTGGGCACATAGTCCCAATGTTAGAAGCCTAAGTCAAAAGAGTTGATCGGATATTGACTTATGTTTCAATGACTCCGGAATGGAGTTTGATGGTTCTGATAGACCCGTATAGTGATTTTGGACTTAGGAGTGTGACCGGATATTGATTTGGAGGTCTGTAGGTGAATTGACAAAAGTTGGAAAAGTTGAAGTTTGTTTAGAAGTTTGACCGAGAGTTGACTTTGTGGTTACCGAGCTCGAATTTTGGTTCCAAAAGTTGAACTAGGTCAGTTGTATCATTTATGATTCGTGTGCAATATTTTAGTCTAATTGGAGTTTGTTTGGCATGTTTTGGCATTAGTTTTGGAAGTTATACGTTCGTAAGAAAATTAATGATGAAAGGTTGGTTTGTTTATCCGCAATTAAAAAAATTAGTATCGATTGGATCCCGTACTAATGAAAGGGAAAACATAGAAAAGAATATCTCATTAGACTTGAGTCGATGTGTGATTCGTAGTTTTAGTGTTGTTTGATGTGATTTGAGGCTCAAGAGAGTTCGCACGATATTTTAGAATATATTGGTATGTTTGGATGGGTTGCTGGGGGCCTAAGGTGTGATTCGGATCATGTTCGACTGATTTTTGGATTGTGTTATTACTGAAGTCAGTGCTTCTAATTTTCTCTTTCGCGATCGCTAAAGGAGGATCGGTAGGGTTAGGTCTGGCAGGTGGGAATTTGTTCTATGTGATTGCATGGTCAATGCTGCAATCGTGAAGTCTTGAGGGAGTTATGTTAATCGATCGCATGGGAGGAGACGCGTTCGCAAAGAAGAAAGCGGAGGCCTGGGATTTCCTCGTATTGTTTATCGTGACCGCATAGGTCAGGGAAATTAGTCTCCGTGTTCGCTACATGGAGTGTGTGTTTGCGTATAAGGTTTCTGGTTATTGAATATTTTGTTCTTCGTGATTGCAAGGGAAATTCCACAATCGTGTAGTGTAACCACTAGGCAAACTATTAAAAATATCAACATCGGGGGTTTGAACCTATTTCTCATATTTTGAGTTAGAGACCTTGGATTTGGGCGATTCTTGAAGGGATTTTCAAGAAGTTATTTGGGGTAAATGATTCTAACTCGAATTTGGTTCCTATACATGAATCTATCATTGTTTTTACCATTTAATTAGTGTTTTGGGTTGGGAAATTGGGGGGAAATAGTGAAACTTCATAGACTATAATTTGAGGATTTAAAGGTCGAGTTGAGATCGGAATTGAGTAATTTTGGTATGGGTGTTCGAACTTTGTTAATTTTTCCGAATTTTGAGACATGGACCCGGGGTTGACTGTTTGGCTTTTGTTAAAGAACCTAGCTTTATAATATATAATTGATTCATATAGCTTGTGTTGATTGTATAAAGTTGTTTGTGTCTAGATTCAAGTCATCCGAAGGCCGATTCGCGAGGCAAAGGCTTGTTCGAGTAGAGATTTACACGGTTTGAGGTAAGTAACACTTTTAAACTTAGTTGTGAGGGTATAAATCCCTAAAATACGTGTTATTTGGTTGGTGTTGAGGTAATGCACATGCTAAGTGACGAGTGTGTGGGCGTACACCGTGGTAATTATGAATTGGTTGATTCCCAAGTATTGTATAGTTATCGAACCTTGTTACTATTCATGTGATCACTTGTGTTAGAGTAATTAAGCTGCAATCCATGTTAGGATTCATGTTTAGGCTATATGATTCTTCTGTTGGGACCCACTGGGGTCATTTCTGCTGTTGATTTATTAGCTTAAGTGGCAATTGTGAGAATGCATGGGAGAAAATATGATATTATTGATTAATATTGACGATGATACAATGAGCCATGTATATATAATACATGTCATAATCCTAATACATATGGGATTAGGGTTATTTACTACTATTTAACTATTAAACTAACACTCCCCATCAAGCTGGTGCATATAAATCATATCTACTGAGCTTGTTACATATATAACTAATATGAGGACCAGTAAGGGACTTGGTGAAAATATCAGCAAGTTGATCATTCGACTTCACAAATTCTGTAGCAATATCTCCCGAGAGTATCTTTTCTCTAACAAAGTGACAGTCAATCTCGATGTGTTTAGTTCTCTCATGGAACACTGGATTTGTTGCAATATGAAGAGCAGTTTGATTATCACACACAAGTCTCATCTGACTAATCTCACCAAATTTCAACTCCTTGAGCAACTATTTTATCCAATCTCATATGTGGCCATAGCCATTGCTCGATATTTTGCTTCTGCACTAGACCGAGCAACCACATTCTGTTTCTTGCTCTTCCAAGACACCAGATTTCCTCCTACTAAGACACAATATCCAGACATAGAACATATATCAGAAGGTGAACCTGGCCAATCCGCATCTGAGTATCCAACGATCTGCTCATGGCCTCGATCCTTAAACAATAAGTCTTTGCCTGGAGTTGATTTTATATACCGAAGAATACAGACAACTGCATCCCAATGACTATCATAGGGAGAATCCACAAACTGACTCATAACACTCACAGGAAAAGAAATGGCAGGTCTAGTCATTGTGAGGTAATTTAATTTACCAACCAATCACCTATATCTTGCAGGATCACTAAGAGGCTCCCCCTGTCCTGGCAGAAGTTTAGAACTTGGATCCATCGGAGAGTCAACAGGTCTACAACATGTCATTCCTGTCTCCTCAAGAATATTTAAGGCATACTTCTGTTGTGAGATCACAATACCTGAGCTAGACTAAGCGACATCAATACCCAAAAAATACTTTAATCTACCTAGAACCTTAGTCTGAAAGTGCTGAAAGAGATGTTGTTTCATCTTACTAATACCATCCTAATCATTGCCAGTAATAACAATATCGTCAACATAAACAGCCAGATAAATACAAAGATTTGAAGTAGAATATTGATAAAATACAGAGTGATCAGCTTCACTACGAGCTATGCCAAACTCCTGAATAATTCTGCTGAACTTACTAAACTAGGCTTGAGGAGATTGCTTTATACCATAGAGAGACCGACGCAACTGACATACAAGACCACTAGACTTCCCCTGAGTAACAAAACCAGGTGGTTGTTCCATATAAACCTCATCCTCAAGGTCACCATGAAGAAAAGCATTCTTAATGTCCAACTAATAGAGAGGCCAATGGCGTTATAGCTATGGATATAAAAATGCAGACTAATACAATTTTAGCCACGGGAGAGAAAGTATCACTATAATCGAGTCCAAATATCTAAGTATATCCTTTGGCAACAAGACAAGCCTTAAGTCGATTAGCCTGAACATCTGGACCAACTTTGACTGCATATACCCAACGACAACCAACAGTCGATTTACCCGAAGGAAGAGGAATAAGCTCCCAAGTACCACTCGTATGTAAAGCATACATCTCGTCAATCATAGCCTATCGCCATCCAGGATGAGACAGTGCTTCACCTGTAGACTTAGGGATGGAAATAGACAAATATAAAACAAATTCACAATGGGATGATGAGAGACGATGGTAACTTAAACCAACATAATGAGGATTAGGATTAAAGGTGGACCGTATACCTTTTCATAGTGAAATCGGTTGATTAAGAAGAGACAAGTCTGCAGTATTAGTAGGGTCAAATGCAGGATGTGAATCAGCTGGGCCTGATGCTGTGGGTAGACAACAATGATAAGTCAGGAGTGGTGGAGCCGTAAAAAGTTGAACTAGACTAGGTGGTGGTATTGGAGCAATAGTTGGTTGAACTAGACTAGGTGGTGGCATCGGAGCTATAGTTGGTGAAACTGGACTAGGTGGTGGCACTGGACTCGGTGGTGATACTGGACTCGATGGTGACACTGGAGCTATAGGTGGTGGAGCTGCAACTGAAACTATAGGTGGTGGAGCTATGGAGGAAGATTAATGGGAGATAGGGACTGAATCTCCAACAGAAGGAATGGGTAGCACCTTAGAAATATCTAAGTGATTAACTGGACCTGTGAAGTATGATTGGGTTTCAAAGAAGGTAAAATCAGCATACATAAGAAATCATTGAAGATCAGGAGAATAACATTGACATCCCTTTTGCGTTCTTGAGTAACCCAGAAATATGCACTTAAGAGCACGAGGAGCTAACTTATCTTTTCCTGGAGTAAGGTCATGAACAAAGCACGTACTCCCAAAGACACGAGATGGAAGATAGAACAAAGGTAAGTGGGGAAACAGGACAGAGAATGGAATTTGATTTTCAATAGCTGAAGATGGCATACGATTAATAAGATAACAAGATGTAAGAACTGCATCCCCCCAAAAACGCAGCGGAACATGAGATTGTATAAGTAGGTTACGAGCAGTTTCAATAAGATGCCTATTCTTTCTTTCAGCTACCCCATTTTGTTGGGATGTGTACGGGCAAGATGTTTGATGAATAATCCCATGGGAGTTCATAAACAGCTGAAATAGGGAAGATAAATACTCTAGGGCATTATCACTATGAAATGTGCGGATAGAAACCCCAAATTGATTTTGAATTTCAGCGTGGAAGGTCTGGAAAATAGAAAACAGCTCAGATCGATTTTTCATAAAAAATATCCAAGTGCACCTTGAATAATTATCAATGAAACTGACAAAGTAGCAGAATCCTAAGGTATAACTAACCTGACTAGGACCCCAAACATCTGAATGGACTAAAGTAAAAGATGACTCTACTCGATTATCAAGACGCCGCGAGAAATGGGAGCGGGTATGCTTACCGAGCTGACATGACTCACACTCTAGAGTGGACAAGTGAAATAAGCCAGGTACCATTTTCTGAAGTTTTGACAAACTGGGATGTCCTAACTGTTTATGTAATAAATCTGGTGAATCAGTAATAGGAGAAGTTATTGGAGGAAGACAAGATGCGAATCCATGTGATTTTTCAAGGATAAGGTAATAAAGTCTATCTGATTAACGTCCGGTACCAATAATCCTCCAGGTACTGCGTTCCAGTATAAAAACAAGGTCATCAAGAAATAAAACAATATATTTAAGTGATTTGGCTAAGCGACTATTGGCTATAAGATTAAAAGGACTACCAGGAACATAAAGAAATAAGTCTAAAGGTAAGGAAGGAAGTGGACTTGCTTGACCTATTGCAATTGCCATGGCTTGAGACCCATTGGCCATTATGACTGTTGGAAGAGATTGAGAATATGAGATACTAGTGAAAAGAGATTTGTTACCAGAAATATGATCAGATGCACCTGAATTAATGACCCAAGACTCAGAAGGTGAAGATTGGGAGACGCAAGTCATGCTAATATTTGTTGGAACAACGGAGGCTAATCCTGAAGATGTCTATTTGCGTGCTTTGTACTGAAGGAACTCAATTTAATCCGGTAAAAAAACCATCTGGATTGGATTTAATGCATTTGATCCAATGAATTGTGAGTCTAAGGCTTCTAATAAGAATGACATTATAATGTTCACGCCGGAAAAGGTCAAAAAATTATTTGGAAATCAATGTTTCACTGTTGTTGTTCACCGAAAACGTTGTAGCTCACCGGAAAATAAAAAAGTCACCACAATCTAATGTAAAATTGATGGGTAGGCTCGAAAAAATGAGGAGAGCAAGTTGTCCTGAAGAATTTTTTTCAAAATCTAATCGGAAGAGGTCACAAGCACTGGCGCGTGTGACAGACGCGCCGCCAGAAGCAGATCTCTGACAAGCGTGTGACGGCACGTGGGTGAGTATTTTTCGGTGAATTTTTCTAGGGTTTGGTCGGATCTCTCTTGGGAACCTTGTGGTGGTGTTGGATTTTGCACAACACTGATAATTAGTGACTTTGACGCAATCAGTCACTTAGGTCACAGGAAAATTGCACGGTGACTGAGTTCTTTCTTCCTGGATGTCATTGGAATGACATACAATGATCTCTTCTCATTGACGCTCGGATACCATATGAGAATTCACGGGAGAAAATATGATATTATTAATTAATATTGACAATGATACAATGAGCCATATATATATATAATACATGTCCTACTACTAATACATATGAGATTAGGGTTATTTACTACTATTTAACTATTAAACTAACTGTAATTATGTACTCAGTAACATCTATCATTGACATATCATATCTCAATCTCAGTTGCTATTTATTGTTGCATCATGTATCATTGTTGGGTTGCTTGGTATGAGATTGGTGAGCCGAGAGATTGAAGACATTAATGACTGAGTTGGGGCCTAAGAGTCGTGTTGTGAGTGACGTTGTGGAGAGGGCTGCACGCCACAACAGGCCTTCTTGGATTTATATATATTATTATTATGGATCAGATTTGTAACAAACCGGCCGGTTGTTTTTGGAAATTTACGCCCCGATCCCCTATTTAATACTTTCCCTAAGTTCATTTCTGCTATTTTGGTTTGTCGGAACGTACGGTTCTAGGATTCGGAGTGTTTTGGGACACTTAGTCCCTAAACGAGAGCTTAAGAGTTGAAAAAAATGGTCTGTATTCGGAGCAGCATGAAGACGACCTCGGAATGGAAATCTGATGGTTCCGTTAGCTCCGTTATGTGATTTCGGGGTTGGGAGCATGTTCAGAATGTAATTGTGAGGTCCGTAGCTCATTTAGGCTTGAAATGCCGAAGTTTGGAATTTTTAAAGTTCCGGTCCGATAGTGAATTTTTTATCCGAGGGTCGGTTTGGGATTCCAGAAGTTTCTATAGCTTCGTCATGTTATTTTGGATGTGCGTGCAAAATTTCAGGTCATTCGGACAAGTTTTGGATAGGTTTTTGATCGAAAGTGTGTTTGGTTAGAATTTGAAGTTCATAGGCTTGAATCTTTGATTAATTCGTGTTTCCGGCATTGTTTTAGGTGGTTTAATGATTTGAGCAAGTTTTAATGATGTTATGGGATATTTCCTTAGGTTTGGTTGAGGTCTCGGGGGCCTCGGATGTGTTTCGGATGCCCAACGGGGCATTTTGTATTGAAAAACATTGCAGATTTTTCTGCTGTTGATGTTGCAGGTTTTTACCCTCTGCGATCGCATACTCATCCATGCGATCGCGTAATGTAATTTCTAAGGTGGCCCTTTTTCCTTCAATGTGATCGCATATTTCCCTCCTGCGATCGTATATTTCCCTCCCGCGATCGCATAGCTTCTGTTTTCCCCTCTCCGCGATCGCATAGACTCTAATGCGATCGCATAGGTCTGTTTCCTTACCTTACGCGATCGCAGGTCCATCCCTGCATTCGCATAGACCATTTTCTAGGCCTTTAATTTTTACTCTACGCGATCGCATTCCTTCTTATGCGATCGCACTGAAGAAAATCCCTGGGCAGATATAACATTTCAAAATGAACCCTTCTTCCATTTTTACAAAAAACTCAAGTTAGAGAGCTCGGTTTTGGGAGATTTTTCGAGGGATTTTCAGAGGCATCTATTGGGTAACGATTCCTTACTCTCTTATGATTTATACCCACTAATCTAACCTCGAATTCAACCTTTAATTTCGGATTTTGAATGAAACTTGGGGTAAAATCCTTAGACCTAATAGTGACGATTTGAAGGGGCATTTGATCTCCGATTTGCGAGATTTTTATATGGTTAGACTTGTGAGAGTACGAGGGTTCTAAAAATGTAAAAATATTTTGATTCCGAGACGTTGTCTAGAGGGGCATTTTGGTCATTTTACCTATTTTTGCGCCCTAATTTTGATTTTTTTAGTGGAATCAGTTAATTGCAATATTATTTACAATATGAAATTGGTTTGAATAGATTTGGGCCACTCGGAGTCGGATACTCGTGGCAAGGGCATCGCTCCCTAGTTGATTTCGCACCGGTTCCAGGTAAGTGGCTTGCCTAACCTTGTGTGGGGACTTTGTCCCGTAGGATGTGATAATTGGTAATTAAATGCCTGGTACGTGAGGTGACGAGCGCGTACTTGAGCAAATTGTTGAAAATCCATATTTTACTTAATTACTTGATTTGGATTCTCTTTCATATTTGCCTTACTTTACTTGCTTTTACAGTCTGTGCTAGCGTAGAAGAGCATGTTTAATTGATCCAAGCTGCCCAATCATTTAAATTGTCTTAACTGTGATTACGTGGAGCATGTTAGGCGAGTATTCTTTGATGTCTTGTATTATTGTACTTAAATTTCTGAATATTTCTCTGATGTTGGATGTGCATTTACATTGGGACTACGGATGCGGGATTCCAGGAGTTCCCCCTTGTTTGTTTATTTTGGAACTACGGGTTCGATTCCCGGGAGATCCCCCTGCACTTTTACTTTGGGACTACGGGTTCGATTCCCAGGATATCCCCCTGCACTTTTACTTTGGGACTACGGGTTCGATTCCCGGGAGATCCCCTTGCATTTTATTTTGGGACTACAGGACGATATCCCGGGAGATCCCCCTGCACTTTTATTTTGGGACTGCGGGACAGTATCCCGGGAGATCCCCTTGTACACTGATGATTTGATTACGGGACGGTATCCCGGGAGATTCTTTGATATTGATATGAGAAAAGGGCTACAGGACGGTATCTTGGAAGGCCCTTGTCGGTATTCTTGAAATTTTGCTGTATTTACTCTGTGTTTCTGTTTTGTCCTGCAGTACTATATTTCATTGATATGTCCTATCACATAGTTGTGTTCATTAGTTCTCATTAGACTTCGATACTGTTAATATCTTGTTATTTTATTGTTTCTGTCTCAGTAGGACCCTGACCTTACCTCGTCACTACCCAACCAAGGTTAGGCTTGGCACTTACTGAGTACCGCTGTAGAGTACTCACGCCTCTTCTGCGCATGTTTTTCATGTGCAGATCCAGGTGCTTCTGAGAAGGCGTACCATCAGTAGCTGTCAGGGAGCGTATTGGGGATATGAGGTATACATCTGCTACGTCCGCAGATCCGCAAAGTCTCCTTCTCATTTCACCTCTAGTTATTAGATGTTATTTCGATCCTTCTTTGTATTAGACTATTCTGGTGATTAGAGCAGTGTTAGATTTCTCACCTGTATTGCCCGTGGGTTTTCGGGTCTTGGAGGTTACTTTAGTGTTTGGTATTAAAGTGTATGTGCCAGAAGGCAACTGTATACATTATTCCTGTTATTTAGTTTTGATTATAATTTTCGCAATTTTTATTACTTCCGCAATGTGTTAGGCTTACCTGGTTGCGAAGACTAGGTGCCGTCATGACGTGTTCAGAATTGGTGAACTAGGGTCGTGACAAGTTGGTATCAGAGCTCTAGGTTCATAGAAGTCACAAGACACAGGCCGGTTTATTAGAGTCTCACTGATCGGTACGAAGACGTCTGTATTTATCTACGAGAGGCTATGTAACTGTTTAGGAAAATCTTCATTTCTTTTGAATTCCTTGTCGTGCGATGTTTTGTCACCAATTCTAAACTTCTATCTTCTATTCTCTCACAGATGGTGAGGACACGTGCTACACGAGAGGACCAGGCACCCGCGCCCCTACTGCCCCCGTCAGAGGCCGGGGCCGGGGTAGGGGTCAAGGACGCGCCCAGGTGCAGCCACAGCACCCGCGCACGCTGCCGCTGAGGTACCACCAGCAGATCTAGTTAGAGCACAGGCACCTAATACACCTACTACAGCCACTACTACTCCAGCGCTCCAGGAGACCCTGGCTCAGTTCATGAGCATGTACACTACTTAGGCTCAGGCGGGGTTGCTTCCCCTCGCTGCAGCCACATCTCAGGCCGGGGGAGGGGCCCAGACTCCCGCAGCCCGCACTCCTGAGCAGAGAGTGCAGATGGAGCAGGTTCCAGAGGTTAGTCCTATACCGCCTGCAGCACCAGTACAACCCGGGGATGGGTCAGCTGCCTCAGAGGACGAGCAGCGCAGGTTAGAGAGGTTCAAGAAGTATGATCTGCCAGTGTTCAGTGGCCTAGCTTCAGATGACGCCTTGGGATT
>MU755838.1:0-36293 GCA_026770625.1 Nicotiana glauca | reverse complement strand
GATAGAGATATTGATTTTGGCATTGATCTGTTGCCGGGCACTCAGCCCATCTCCATTCCTCCATATCGCATGGCTCCTCCTGAGTTGAAGGAGTTGAAGGATCAGTTGCAGGAATTGTTGGGTAAGGGTTTTATTCGACCCAGTGTTTCACCATGGGGAGCTCCTATTTTGTTTGTAAAGAAGAAGGACGGTTCTATGCGTATGTGCATTGATTATCGCCAGTTGAACAAAGTTATAATGAAGAACCGATATCCTTTACCTCGTATTGATGATCTGTTTGATCAGCTTCAGGGCGCACGGGTGTTTTCCAAGATTGATTTGCGCTCAGGTTACCATCAGTTGAAGATTTGGGAGCCAGATATCCCGAAGACTGCTTTCAGGACTCGGTATGGTCATTACGAGTTCCTTGTTATGTCTTTTGGGCTGACTAATGCCCCGACAGCTTTTTTGCATTTGATGCACAGCGTATTCAGGCCATATCTTGATTCATCATGATTGTTTTTATTCATGATATTTTGGTATATTCCCGGAGTCGGGAAGATCATGAGCAGCAGAGGGTAGTGCTTCAGACTCTGAGGGGGAAGATATTGTATGCAAAATTCTCCAAATGTGAGTTCTAGCTGAGTTCCGTGGCATTCCTAGGCCACGTGGTGTCGAGTGAGGGCATTCGTGTGGATCCGAGGAAGGTGGAGGCCGTTCAGAGTTGGCCCAGACCCTCCTCAGCTACTGAGATCCGTAGTTTCCTTGGCTTGGCGGGTTATTACCGTCGCTTTGTGGAGGGGTTCTCATCGATCGTGGCTCCTATGACTAGATTGACCCAGAAGGGTGCCCCATTTCAGTGGACAGAGGAGTGTGAGGCGAGCTTCCAAAAGCTCAAGACAGCTTTGACTTCAGCCCCTATCTTGATGTTGCCTACTGGTTCGGGGTCTTATACAGTGTATTGTGATGCCTCACGGGTTGGACTTGGAGCGGTATTGATGCAGGACGGTAGGGTGATTGCCTACGCGTCCCGACAGTTGAAGGTGCATGAAAAGAACTACCCTGTCCACGATCTTGAGTTAGCTGCCATTGTTCATGCCTTGAAGATCTGGCGTCATTATTTGTATGGAGTGCCTTGTGAGATCTACACTGACCATCGGAGTTTGCAGCACTTGCTTAAGCAGAAGGACCTGAATATGCATCAGAGGAGATGGTTAGAGTTATTAAAGGATTATGATATTACTATTCTTTATCATCCGGGCAAGGCCAATGTGGTTGCCGATGCCTTGAGTTGCCGGGCAGAGAGTTTGGGGAGTTTGGCATATCTACCAGCCTCAGAGAGACCTATGGCGATGGATGTTCAGGCTTTAGCCAGGCAGTTCGTGAGATTGGACCTTTCAGAGCCCAGTCGGGTTCTAGCTTGTGTGGTTTCTCGGTCTTCCCTATTTGATCGCATCAGGGAGCGGCAGTTTGATGACCCTCATTTGCTTGTCCTTCAGGACAGAGTTCGGCGAGGTGATGCCCGAGATGTTACCATCGGGGATGATGGAGTGTTGAGGATGCAGGGCCAGATTTGTGTGCCCAATGTAGATGATCTTCGAGAGCTGATTCTAGCTGAGGCCCATAGCTCGCGGTATTCCATCCATCCGGGTGCCGCGAAGATGTATCAGGACTTGAGGCAGCACTACTGGTGGAGGCGGATGAAGAAGGATATAGTTGACTACGTGTCTAGATGCCTCAACTGCCAGCAGGTGAAGTATGAGCACCAGCGTCCGGGTGGTTTGCTACAGCAGATTGAGATCCCAGAGTGGAAGTGGGAGCGTATCACCATGGACTTCGTATCTGGACTCCCACGGACCGTGAGGAAGTTTGATTCTATTTGGGTCATTGTGGATCGGCTGACCAAGTCCGCTCATTTCATACCTGTGTGTACTACTTATTCATCGGAGCGGTTGGCGGAGATCTATATCAGGGAGATCGTCCGGTTGCATGGTATTCCAGTTTCTATCATTTCAGACAGAGGCACTCAGTTTACTTCACGGTTCTGGAGAGCCGTGCAGCAGGAGTTAGGCACTCGAGTGGAGGTGAGCACGGCATTTCACCCCCAGACGGATGGACAGTCCAAGCGCACTATTTAGATTTTGGAGGATATGCTCAGTGCGTGCGTGATTGAGTTTGGAGGGTCATGGGATCACTTCTTACCACTGGCGGAGTTTGCTTATAACAATAGCTATCAGTCCAGCATTCAGATGGTGCCGTATGAGGCCTTATATGGTAGGAGATACAGATTCCCGGTGGGTAGGTTTGAGCCGGGCGAGGCCAGATTATTGGGCACAGAGATGGTTCAGGACGCGATGGACAAGGTCAAGGTGATTCAGGATAGACTCCGTGCAACCCAGTCCAGACAGAAGAGTTATGCGGACAAGAAGGTTCGCGATATTGCATTTATGGTCGGCGAGCGGATTCTACTTCGGGTCTCGCCTATGAAGGGCGTCATGAGATTTGGGAAGAAGGGGAAGCTGAGTCCGAGATTTATTGGGCCTTTTGAGATTTTGAGGCGAGTTGGGGAGGTTGCATATGAGCTTGCCTTACCTCCCAGCCTAGCCAGAGTTCATCCGGTATTTCATGTTTCTATGCTCCGAAGATATCATGGTGACCCGTCGCACGTATTGGATTTCAGTTCAGTCCAGCTGGATAAGGATCTATCTTATGTTGAGGAGCCAGTGGCCATTTTGGACAGACAGATCAGAAAGTTGAGGTCAAAGAACATCGCTTCGGTGAAGGTCCAGTGGCGGGGTCAGCCGGCCGAGGAGGCGACCTGGGAGACCGAGCAGGATATGCGCAGCCAGTACCCTCCTCTTTTTGCTACTTCATGTATGTTTTCTATGCTCGTTCGAGGACGAACGAATGTTTAAATGTAGGAGGATGTAACGACCCGGCCGGTCATTTTTTGAAATTTACGCCCCGATCCCCCATTTACTACTTTCCCTAAGTTCATTTCTGCTATTTTGGTTTGTCGGGACGTTTGGTTCTAGGATTCGAAGTGTTTTGGGACACTTAGTCCCTAAACGAGAGCTTAAGAGTTGAAAAAAATGGTCTGTATTCAGAGTAGTGTGAAAACGACCTCAGAATGGAAATTTGATGGTTCCGTTAGCTCCGTTAGGTAATTTCAGGGTTGGGAGCGTGTTCGGAATGTAATTGGGAGGTTCGTAGCTCATTTAGGCTTGAAATGCCGAAGTTTGGAATTTTTGAAGTTCCAGTCCGATAATGAATTTTTGATCCGAGGGTCGGTTTGGGATTCCAGAAGTTTTTGTAGCTTCTTCATGTCATTTTGGATGTGTGTGCAAAATTTCAAGTCATTCGGACAGGTTTGGATAGGTTTTTGATCGAAAGTGTGTTTGGTTAGAATTTGAAGTTCATAGGCTTGAATCTTTGATTAATTCGTGTTTTCGGTGTTGTTTTAGGTGGTTTAAGGATTTTAGCAAGTTTTAATGATGTTATGGGATATGTCCATGGATTTGGTTGAGGTCCCGGGGGCCTCGGATGTATTTCGGATGCCCAACGGGGCATTTTGTATTGAAAAACATTGCAGATTTTTCTGTTGTTGATGTTGCAGGTTTTTACCCTCTGTGATCGCATACTCATCCATGCGATCGCGTAGTGTAATTTCTGAGGTGGCCCTTTTTCCTTCAATGCGATCGCATATTTCCCTCCTGCGATCGCATAGCTTCTGTTTTCCCTTCTCCGCGATCGCATAGACTCTAATGCGATCGCATAGGTCTGTTTCCTTACCTTTCGCGATCGCAGGTCCATCCCTGCGTTCGCATAGACCATTTTCCAGGCCTTTAATTTTTACTCTACGCGATCGCATTCCCTCTTATGCGATCGCACTGAAGAAAATCCCTGGGCAGATATAACATTTCAAAACGAACCCTTCTTCCATTTTTACAAAAAACTCAAGTTAGAGAGCTCGGTTTTGGGAGATTTTTAGAGGGATTTTCAGAGGTAACTATTGGGTAACGATTCCTTACTCTCTTATGATTTATACCCACTAATCTAACCTCGAATTCAACCTTTAATTTCGGATTTTGAATGAAACTTGGGATAAAATCCTTAGATCTAATAGTGACGATTTGAAGGGGTATTTGACCTCCGATTTGGGAGATTTTTATATGGTTAGACTCGTGAGAGTACAATGGTTTTAAAAATATAAAAATATTTTGATTCCGAGATATTGGCTGGAGGGGCATTTTGGTTATTTTACCTATTTTTGCGCCCTAATTTTGATTTTGTTAGTGGAATCAGTTAATTGCAATATTATTTACAATATGAAATTGGTTTGAATAGATTTGGTCCACTCGGAGTCGGATACTCGTGGCAAGGGCATCGCTCCCTAGTTGATTTCGCACCGGTTCAAGGTAAGTGGTTTGCCTAACCTTGTGTGGAGACTTCGTCCCTTAGGATGTGATAATTGGTAATTGAATGCCTGGTACGTGAGGTGACGAGCGCGTACTTGAGCAAATTGTTGAAAACCCGGATTTTACTTAATTACTTGATTTGGATTCTTTTTCATATTTGCCTTACTTTACTTGCTTTTACAGTATGTGCTAGCGTAGAAGAGCATGTTTAATTGATCCAAGTTGCCTAATCGTTTAAATTGTCTTAACTGTGATTGCGTGGAGCATGTAAGGCCAGTATTCTTTGATGTCTTGTATTTTTGTACTTAAATTTCTGAATATTTCTCTGATGTTGGATGCGCATTTACATTGAGACTACGGATGCGGGATCCCGGGAGTTCCCCCTTGTTTGTTTATTTTGGGACTACGGGTTCGATTCCCGGGAGATCCCCCTGCCCTTTTACTTTGGGACTACAGGTTCGATTTCCGGGAGATCCCCCTGCACTTTTATTTTGGGACTATGGGACGGTATCCCGTGAGATCCCCTTGTACACTGATGATTTGATTACGGGACGGTATCCCGGGAGATTCTTTGATATTGATATGAGAAAAGGGCTACAGGACGGTATCTTGGAAAGCCCTTGTCAGTATTCTTGAAACTTTGTTGTATTTACTCTGTGTTTCTGTTTTGTCCTGCAGTACTATATTTCATTGATATGTCCTATCACATAGTTGTGTTCATTAGTTCTCATTAGACTTCGATACTGTTAATATCTTGTTATTTTATTGTTTCTGTCTCAGTAGGACCCTGATCTTACCTCGTCACTACCCAACCAAGGTTAGGCTTGGCACTTACTGAGTACCGCTGTGGAGTACTCACGCCTCTTCTGCGCATGTTTTTCATGTGCAGATCCAGGTGCTTCTGAGCAGGCGTACCATCAGTAGCTGTCAGGGAGCGTATTGGGGACTTGAGGTATACTTCTGCTACGTCCGCAAATCCGCAAAGTCTCCTTCTCATTTCACCTCTAGTTATTAGATGTTATTTCGATCCTTCTTTGTATTAGATTATTCTGGTGATTAGAGCAGTGTTAGATTTCTCACCTGTGTTGCCCGTGGGTTTCCGGATCTTGGAGGTTACTTCAGTGTTTGGTATTAAAATGTATGTGCCAGGGGGCAACTGTATACATTATTCCTGTTATTTAGTTTTGATTATAATTTTCGCAATTTTTATTACTTCCGCAATGTGTTAGGCTTACCTGGTCGCGAAGACTAGGTGCCGTCATGACGTGTTCACAATTGGTGAACTAGGGTCGTGATAAGATTGCTCGCCGTAGCAGGCCTTATAGGCTTCTTTTTTTTTATTATTATTATTATTATTATTATTATTATTATTATTATTATTATTAATATTATCATCATCATCATTATTATCATTATGATTGTTATTATTACTATTATTATTACTATTACTATTACTATTACTATTACTATTATTATTATTATTATTATTATTATTATTATTATTATTACTATTATTACTATTATTATTACTATCAGTATTATTATTATATTATTATTACTATTATTATTATTATTATTACTATCTGTATTATTAGTACTATTATTATTATTACTAATACTACTACTACTACTATTATTATTATTATTACTATTATTATTATTGTTATTATTATTACTATTATTATTATTACTATTATTATTATTATTGCTATTATTATTATTATGGCATCGGGATACACACTGCAGTAGGTCATATTGGCTTTATATTAGCGCTTGGGCAGGATCAGCCCATTCGGGGTCTGGCATACCAGTTGTGAGTGTAGGTACCGTACAATGTTGTGTGATTGAGTGTGATGAGTGATAGTTGAGACAGTCAGATTGAGTACGCTAAGAGTGTGAGCACGTCAGGTTATCATTTTGATGTATTACATGTGACATGCACATTGACATGTAGATACAAAGATGTAACATTCCTCGAATCAGTCACACTTGGCATATTTTATCTATGTTGAACTTAAACTGTTAAATTTGAAAGCATGTCTACATTGTTGTACTGCGTACAAATTGATTATGAGATTTTTCTGAGTTATTACTATCATTTTTCCTGTCATATCTGTACTGTTAAAAATCAAAATTTGGATTGTACCTATTTGAGCTCGTCACTGCTTTTTGTCCAAGGTTAATCATGTTACTTATTGAGTACATTGGGTTTGTTATACTCATACTATATTTTACACTTTGTGTGCAAATCTAGGTACTTCTGGGCACGGTGGTTGCTAGATTTGGGGTACTTCCGTCTTGGAGACTATTGAGGTAACTGCCTTGGCATACGCAGACCTCGGCTCTCCTTCTTTTTCCTTTATTTAGCATTGTTCTACCTTTCTAGACAATTGAATTAGAAGTTTTGGCTATGTTGATATTTAGTAACTCAGGTACTCGGTGACACTCGAATTTTTTGGGAACTTTGTATTTGAGTCAGAGTATTTCTTATCGACTATTTATGAGAGGTAATACTGTTAAACCTGTTTCATCTTGATTTCAATTTAAAAATGCGTAGTTCTTTATGATTGCCGACTTACCTAATACTGTGATAGGCGCCATGACGATATGTTAAATTATGGGTCGTGACACTAGGGGGGTTGGAATTCCTTTGGAGAAGAATCATCGACTAACATTGCCGGATTGGGAACCTTTAGAAGACTCAGAATGTTAACATTGTTTGGTTGGCCGCCTCATCTACCTTGTTTCACAAGGCTTGAACTATCTTATTATGTTGATGTTATTTCTCAGTTTATGCAATAGCCGAAGGAGGAACATTAGGAAGTGTCCTTGCGAGTTGTTAGCTATTTGAAAGGGAGCCGAGGACAAGGTGTTATATGAAGCAGTGCGTGTGAGTTATGTCTATATGGATGGTGCGACTCTGATTGGGTCGGCTGCCCTTTGACTCAACCTCTCACGGATTAGTTTATCTCTTTGGGTGACTCTCCCATATCTGAAAGATTAAGAAGCAACATATTGTGTCTCGCTTGTTTGCGAAAGAAAAATTACACTTTATGGCGATGACGATTGGTGAGCTAAAGGGACTAAAGGGAATTTTATCTAGTCTAGGAATAAACTACGATGCTCCTATTTATCTTTATTGCAACAGTCAAGCTGTGTTACTCAGAGCCAAGAATTAGGTCTTTCATAAACGGACCAAATATATTAAAGTGGACTGTTATTTTGTTCGTGACAAGATAGTTAGTATAAACATTAACACCAGTTTTGTTTCTTCAAATGAACAACTGGCAGATATCATTATAAAGGCGTTTGAAAATTCATAACATGGTCATCTCTTGTGCAAGTTGAGCATTCAAAACCTCCATGCACCAACTTGAGGGAGGGCATTATGCGGCACATTCTGCGAATCATAGAATGGATATGTGAGCCGCAAATTTACCGTAGAGTTGTCTAGAACCTGCCAATCTTTTAGAGCAATTTGCGAGCAATTCTACAAACCGCAAAATTAATATGCGGCTCGCACATCCGATATGCGAGTTGCAGAAAATAAGGATTTGTTGTAATCTTTTCCGTGTTTGTTAGGGATTGTAGGGTTAGTTGTTAACTTGAACATATACCCTTCAATATCAATGGAAGAAATACTCTTTTCCTTCCTCTTCGATCCTAATTCTCTTCGTATTTTGGCAAGTACATTAGAAAGCATATACAATATTATGACTCCTTATTTGAGTTACACTCAATAATTATATTTTTATAGATGAATAGAATTTTTACTTCATTTATTAATTAGGAAATTTGGCACACGATTGCGTAGGAATTATTATGCGAGCCCAAACATTGACCTTAGGCATGTTTAGGGTACACAATCAGACGCACTAATTGGGAGTAAGCTTAAAGATTCTAAGCCCCACATATGAACTTCAAAGTGTTGTGCGCAAGTGTCCGCCCAGAAGTGAGCCATAGACGAGCAGTGGCGGAGCTACATGCACCCAAGGGGTGTTAACCGACACCCCTTCGTCGGAAAATTACATTGTTTAGTTTGGTAATTTTTTTAAAAATATGTATATATACTATATAATGATACCCCTTGACTTCTTGGTAAGTTTGTTTTTTTATATTTTGACTCCCCTTAATAAAAATCCTGGCTCCGCCACTGTAGACGAGTCCCAAAACAGACTATTAAAACATTTATTTAAACCCGAGTAAACTATTAGGGGTACAATAAGAGCTCCCAAGTTCACAAGGAAAGGAAAAGAAAAAGTTGCCATCATAACTTTTCCTCAAGAATTTCAAGTCCATTCAGGCTTTAGCTGACTGCTGTTCATAAGCTTCAATTGCCAACCTTTTTTTGGGGGGGGTCAAAGTTCCGTCGGTTGATTTGGTAAAATGTTATGTTAGAATAGTGTTGAATATGTCCTCGTCTTAACTTTTCTTGGAAAAGTCTAAAGATTCTTTCTTTTCTTAAAAAAACAAAAAAAAAAGTTCCTTATGAAACACTCAAACGTATATGTGAATAGAATCATGCATGGAGAGAATGATAGTCATAAATATCCAAAAGAAGGATGAATTTAAGACAATAACTATATAAGCCTTTACGATCAGATGACTCTATCGAGATTGTCTAAACCTATGTAGTCCCAACTCCCAAATGTAAGGACTTGCTAGATTTTCTATTTATTAATTACGTGTGGTCTTATATTAGCTAACCTCATAATTTATACTAGTATTTAATAGCAAGCAAATTTTGTTTTTTCGTTTGGTTAATAAAACTCTATATAAATTGATCACCTCCCTATTCAGTAGGATTAATGCCTCCATATACCTTTCTGTCACCCAAGCTACAATCACAGACGCAGGTACCTTGTTGCAAACGAGTTCAATTGAATTCCCCTTATTGAAAAACTACATTCTCTAAATAAGGTAAATATATAAAAACTGTTAAATTCCCTTTATATACTGGAAGATTATAGTTTAGTGATAAAGCGGGTTAAAAATTATTCTAGATCACAAGTTTAGGTTCAACTTTAAATTTCAGGTGTGACATGTGTATTTCCGCCTCCGGCCCTAGCCACAATTTTTAATATTTTGATACAAGGATTCTAGATAGACCTCATTGACAAACACCTGATAAGATTCGTGCCATTTTCATGTACAGCTACATGTTGAAAACGAAAATTGCTGTAAACCCATCCCCATAAGAGTTAAATGTTTGACAATAACTGTTAAAAGAGTTGGAAATGCAAGTGTTTTTGTATCTTGTACCAAGTTCTTTGAATTGTTTCCTTTTCGTATGATAGCAACCTCTCCAGTAATCCTGTTCTAAACAGTAACTATATCTCTCCCCTAGTGGAATTTCAATATCATTCTTACAGATAATATTATATGATTTTGCCCCACCTACTAATGAGCTAACAACTGTCCTAAACGACAAATATTTATTCAAACCTTCACGTGTGTTCACGCCTAAAGGTGACACCTGTTAGCCCCATCTACTACGATCGAATATTCCACAATTTTCTTCACGTCTAAATCAAAAGTCTCCTGAGCAATTGCGCGCTTTGACGGCGAGCACGGACATATCTTTTAGTCCTATCCTCTCTACACAAACTCTTATTGAAAATCATAAACCATTTCGTTAAGTGCATATTTAAGTTTAAATGGATTAGGTCATAGATAGGACGCCTCGACTTGATTCCGCAACTCAAAATGATGGATTATGTTATGATCCGTTGTTTGACCCATATTTATTTAAGCAAACTCGGAAGCTGGTTGGATCATGACCTAGCTATTGATTTGACACATATTGGCCCATCCAGATTTAATCGAACCCGTTCATTTTGCCATTTCTTATTTCAAACCAAAAGATATTTGTTTAACGCAAAATAACGAAAAAATCGTTTGAGTGAGAAATAAGTAGCAAAATATTCTAACCAACCCCGATTTGCGGTTCAATTTCCTAATAATATGAGAAAATGTAAGGGAGGATTCGATAATGGGACAGAATTGTTAGGTTTAAAGATAAATACAATTAGGCCTGTCTCCATCATTCCAGCATCATTACACATACGCAAGTCGAGAAGACTTCGTGCATCGAGTATGAACCAAAGATAAACCACATAATTAAGCATTGGTATATTCAGCTCTACTCAATTCAAAAATACACATTTTTTTATTGTTATACAAAAGAGTAAAAAACCTTCCAACCAAAAGACTAGTTTTGCCAAATTCTTGTTATAACCAAATAATCGGTGAGATTTTTATGCTACAATAACTAATAAAATGGTCATTTACTTAAGTCTAATGATGCACTTCACGAGGAGCAAGTGGGAACATGACATCTAATATAGTACTGTTAGAACTGCATGGTCAACAATGATTACAAAACTTCAATCCAGCATAATCTTATCCTAGAAACCCAAAACATATATGTTACCTTCTTACTATAAACACTCCATGAAACTCATCCAATTTCCACAGAAAAAATCTTCTTAGCTTTTACAAGTCATTATCCCAACAGGAAGGCCAGCACTACATTCTATTTAGTCCTGGCAATCACGATCTATGACTGCACTTTGTAGTTTGTTACACTTGGGCAAACTAGTCTTTAGCTTCTCACCAGTTTACTTAAGAACTAAGCTTCCATTTCAGCCTTAATATAGGCTATCAACAGATATATTTGTGTGCACACATACATAGACACGCAGGGGCGGAGATATAGCTAGCTATAGCCAGCAAAGGTTGTCATTGAACACCCTTCATCGAATAAATATATTGCGTATAGATGAAAATTTATATATATTGTATATATATAAGCAGACCTTTTGTACATATATAATAAATTTCAAACATTCTTAACAAAATTCATGACTTCGCCATTAGACACACACAAACATGTGAAACACACACTCAATCACAGTACCTGAAATAGAAAGAGGCGGAAAAGGGAATATTCTGCAGTCTAATCGACCCCGTAATGCGTCAGGAATGCATGTTGGGAGTAACCAACGAGGTTTGACAAGCCATATAACAGGAAACAAAAAACTGGGATACAATTCTATTTCTTCCTGTAGACAGCATTTTCACTCTTCTAAGAATTGAGTTATCTGCGACAAACTTGACATCCCATTTAGGAAACAAGAATGGTATACAATTAGAGAATGTAATCAACGTGCAAGTTTGCTTAATGTTCAAGTCACCACTGGATCATTTGTCAACTGTCCTCAAATACTTCATAGGACAATGATGTCTGGTCGGCTTATATTATACTCTACTCAACTAGTAAAAAGAAGACAGTTTCTTACACTACATACAAGTGAATACAAGGTCCATAAGATAATCACAATAATATAGAATGGACACAACTTGAAACCAATAACGATCTACATCAGCAATACGTTTATTGGAAAAATAAAAGATTATAGGAGTAACTGGTTGAAATTAAACAAATCCTATTATGAAAAACGCAGAACGTCAGATCCACGTATTAAAAAAAATGGCTCAATTGATAACCATCACATCGGTCATAAGGCTTGCCTAGCTGCCTTCTCAAAGAAGAGAGAACAAACAGTAGACTAACTTGAGCTGAAATGTGTGTAAAGAGAATCTTTAACCAAGAAAGCCACAATTAGATATTGTCATCCACTGACGCTTGCCAACACAAGTATTCCACGCTTCTATTCTCAAAGTGGAGAAATATAATACATTTTCACCGCAAATACTTCCTTCCACCAGTACCCTGTAAATAGCTTGTTCCTGGCCCCAAAACTTTTCTCTTGGTCACAGTATGTAGAATCACATTGAGGAAGATATTCTACTTTCTAATTTTCTTAGCTATGATAGCCATATTCCTCGGAGATAATACAGGACTAAAAATAGGTAAGAGGCTTGCTTCCAGATCATTGCCATACTCCTGGAGGAGCAACAATCGGTCAAGCAGTACAAGAGTTTCCAAGACAGGACCCAGGGCAGCACGAAGAGACCAATAAGGCCCTATTAACTCCTGCAGAAAGTTGATTACTTTGTCAGAAGAGGAAAAACATTTTTTTAAAGGAATCTTTTTGTTATTTACCAGGCCCCAAAAACAATCTAAGAATAGACATTTCTAAGCTAGTTAGAAACAAAACCGCCAAGGACTGCACCTATCAGCTAACCAAATGATCTGGATAATTGAGCAGATCATAGGCACCTGAATTTATGCAACTTTGTCAGCCAGATAGGACTGGCACGTGCAACTCACAGGAATTTGAATGAACTATCATGCAACACACAACCAATTAGACCTCCACTCAAAAGATAAAGCAATTACATCAACTAGTAAATAACAAAGGCCACAAAGTTGTGGAACTTCAAACTCGATTAAGACATTTTTTACCTTTAGAACCGCACCGATCTAATTGATGCTGAATAGAAATATCTTCTTATTTTTTAATGACCGAGAAATCCATCTACAGCCGACCTTTTGGGACAACTGCAGCCTCTGAAACTCGGGGATAATGGGCCCGCCCCTCTACCCTTCTCTACTTAAATAACAGAGTTGGTTCGTTTGGCACAGGGCTCGAACATGTGATCTAAGACACAAGTCCCTCAAATTTTGCCAATTGACTAACCCCTAGGGGCTGCTGAGTAGGAGTATCTTGACCACTTAAATCATCCAATGATAATCTTCAAGAGGCAATATCCTGCATTTGTGCAAACTTAATGACTTTCAAATTAAGCAAGTTGAACACCTTTTCATTAAGAAGAGGAGCCTTGGAGCAACGGTAAAGTTGTCTCCGTGTGACCTATAGGTCACGGGTTCAAGCCGTGGAATCAGCTTCTTATGCTTGCATCAGGGTAGGTTGTCTACATCACACCCCTTGAGATGCGGCCCTTCCCCGGACCCTACATGAACGCGGGATGATTTGTCGACCGGCTACCCTTTTGAACACCTCTTCATTAAATAACTAATAAGTTTGGCCAAGCTAAAGTCCAAGGATAGACAGAGACAAGTACAACAACAACAACTACTACTACCCAGTATAGTCCCACAAGGTGGGGTCTGGGGAGGGTAATATGTAGACAGGCCTTACCCCTATCCGAAAGGGCAGAGAGGCTGTTTCCAATCGACCCTCGGCTCAGGGAAGGAAAGGGAAAACAAAAACAAAAACAAAAGAGCATTAGTAACTCCAGCAGAAATCGCGTAACTAGTTATCTAACCTAAGAACCATAAATAAAATGCAATAATATCAAACAGTAACTACCATAAATAACTACCATAAGGGGGACACAATCCAATACACAAATCATCTATGGATAGCCTTGCCAAGCCTCACCCAACCCCGGGAAAGGAGAACGAAAAATTCTAGGAGCCCCTATCCTACAACCCTGATACTATACCTCCAGATTTTCCTATCAAGGGCCATGTCCTTAAAAGGTAAATGACAGAGAGCAGCAAGGCCTTTTAGAATCACACGGTGTAATACACATCAATCTAAATGACGCTGACTAGAATATCTTGACCACTTAAACTATCCAATTAAGAACTTCAAGCAGCAATATCCTATGTTTGAGCAAACAAATGACCTTCAAATTAAGCAAATTAAACAAGTCTTCATCCCTTAAAGATGCAATGACCTGAGAAATTTTGGCCAACCAAAAATTCAAAGCAAAAAAAGAAGAAAAAGAAAAAAATAGAATAGTCATAACTTACAAGTAATGAATTGTGTTTATAATGTGTCCTATAAAGGTACAGAAAAGATATGCATATTCCCCAATCTGAAAGAGGAAGATTAAATCAACAGGCTACAGCAACCACTCTCTAGGAAATCAGGAAATTTCTTGAACCAAGCCAATCACTTAGATTGCATAGATGCCAAGAAAAGCCAGTAATCCCACAAACAACTCTAAGATGCATCATAATATCCATTTTGTCTTACTATATGCAGTTGGCAAACATCACTTTGCTTACCAGCCCCCAAAAAATGGTTGAGCGTGGATTGAAAAACAAAGACCTCCCTGAGGATACTAAAAAGCTACTTGGCATATCCTTACTGAAAGATCAAAGTGAAAAGAGAATAGTGTCATTAATCTTATACCCTATGTTAGAATTGATATAATATCCTTGCAACTTTTGCATGTCTTTAGTATTGAATCAACCACAGATCAAAATTGAAAGGTGTCAGGTATAGAAGAAATTTTCCTTTGACAGGAGATAACTTCAACGGATCTGGCCGAAATAAGAGAAGACAGAAATGCAAGTACAGCCGAGAGATCAATCCAGTGTTATTAAAAGCGCTCACTTCTCGCTTTAAGCGCTGAAGCGAGGTGAGGCGCAGGGCTATCGCTTTTGTAGCAGAAAAGCGACTCACATTTAAAAAGCGCTCGCTTCTCCCGCTTAAGCGAGAAGCGCCTCGATGGAAAAGCGATAAAAAAGCGTGCTTAAGCGAGCAGAAGGCATCTGCTAGGGTTTATTTTAAAAAAATTGGCAAATAAGCAAATAAACATACGCTCTTCAACGACTTCTTCTCCAGCGAACTCCAGCGACGACAAAGTCTCCAGTTCTCGCTTCTTCTTCTTCTTCTGCTTTATCACCTGCTTTATGCTCTGTTTTCTGGTTCGTGTGAATTAAGTGTTATGTTTTTTATTAATATGTTATTTGCTTAATATGTTATTTTTAATTGAAACATTTGCTTAATATGTTATTTTTAATGAGTTCTTAGCCATTTATCTATGCTTATTTAATTTTTTTTATTTATGTGTTCAATTGCGCTTCACATGAAAAAAAAGCGCGCTTCGCTTCGCACTTCTCGCTTCGGTGAAGCGAGGCCTCGTCGCTTTTTGCGCTTAACGCTTACCAAAACACAGGATCAATCCCCTTCCAACTCGAAACATTCTAGAGAGTAAGCAAGAATAGTATCATATATAGAAGCAAAATAAACTTTAGACTATTGTGCATTTACTGAGGGATAGAATTGATATTACATTCAAATGACAAGAGTAGGATATAGCAGCACCGAGTGACAGATAGACATGAAAATGAGAAGAAAGTCCGGCAGGGTCTCCCAAAAGTGAATTAATTTACCACTATCTTTAAGTACACAAGACAAATAATAAAGCACCAAAGAGGACTTCTATGACACTAACAATAAAAAAAACAATATCATCAAAAGATCTACTTACAGCATATGATTCAGACTCCTTCCAGACTACACTGTAATCAATATCCTCCAAACAAGGGAGATGTAGGCGACCTAGCCCAGATTCACAAAATTTTACAAATAGTGAGTATCTGTCCACAGTGCTAAACTCCCTACTTTTCGAATTCTGAATAGAGGAGTACTCATGGAAAAAGGCCACACTCTCCCGTGGTTCCCCTGCATAGAAAGGGCTTAAGAGCTTATTTTCTTAATAGGTGACCTTGACAGTTAGGCTATTACAAATGCACAATTGCACTAAATGATGAAACCTACAACATCTTAGACTTGCCAAGAATATATAACACATCTTTTAAACAAGTAGACTGGGAAAAAAAATATAAGGGTAACAGTAATCCTTAAAATCCTATTCAATCAACTTTTACCAACTGGAAACCAAACACGTACCATAATAAGTTTAGTCCTAAATTCTCATGAATGAGTTATTCATAAATTAATACGAGATGTACCCTTAATGGTTTACCTTGAAGCCCAATGAACTTCATCAATGGTATCCCTTAAAAGTACTCACCAGATTCTGAAGGGCCCCTATAATGCAAATTAGACTCCAGGATCCTCTGATGCTGTTGGTGTCGTAAGGCTTTCCCTTGACGTCCTATTGTAGGGCTTTCTTGCAATATGTGTGGGTAATGTCTGAAAAGAACCTTCAGAATCGCTGCAGGTTAGTGGGCTACTGCATTGACTAGGTATATAAAACCACCAGAAACCAATACTACAGGCAAAACGTTTCACTGTAAGGGCTTATAGATAAGCCCAAAGAAACCAATTAGTATAGTAGACCAAATAAACAGCATGTACCATCTGGAAAGCAGCACGGAATGCATGCAACTCAAAGTTGTGAAGCCCTGCGTGCTCATCCAAGCCTCTCCATCTATCAGCACTCTGATAAAGCAACTCAAGGTCAGAATACAATTATAACGAAAAGGTAGACAGCTTAGAAGATGCAACGAAAGTGAACTGTGAATTGAAACAAGGTCTATCAACACGAGGCAACAAAGAATAGTATAATACCCATCTACCTGACAAGCTAGATCACGAGCATTTTTATTTAGCACTACTCCAGCAGATTTAACACCTTGGCTTACAGGAAAACCACAACAAGAATCCACCATGTCACTGGCTTCCTCGGAAAGCAAGTTATAACAGCAACCGACGCTAATCACCGCCTTAGCTTTGTCACATTCCAAGAATGTCCTGGATGAAAAGAAATCTTGAGCCAATTACACATCACATAAATATCAAAATGGGCAGGGACTACTATAACAATCTAGAATGATACCATAAAGCAAATTAAGAGGCATACAACAAACTTGCTGGGATGATAAGTACAAGATATTAGAAAGAACTGTTCACATAAGGCTTCTCAAAACATAATACCTAATATAATAAAAACATAAAACCCAATTTAACGCCTTCGAATGACTAAGAGAAAAGATATGTGATGTCCCTCTATTGTCCATAGTATTTAACGCAGCAAAAAGCGCAAGTCAATTTCCACTAACCAATCAGATAATGGAATAGAACGTGAGACTTAGAAAGGAGCACAATTACACAATATGATACCCACCTCAGCATTGTCACCGAGAGGTCTCCACAGGCATGAAGTCCAGCAATAACTAATGAAGAATCACTATAGGATAGAGAAGGCAGTATATTCTCAGCAGGCCGAGAGAGCTGAGAGCCCGAACTTTTTCGGCTCAAATGTTGATTCGCTGCATCATCATTCTCTTCTCGGAAGTTACTTAAGGTCTTCAATGTGTCAGAAGACAGCACCCGGCATGTAACTGTCTTTGGCATGCTAATCTCTCTAACTTCGGAGCTGATAAAATGGAAATGGATTACAAACAAGCGTTCTGAAAGAGGAAAATCATCCAATAATGACACAAAATATTGATGCTAAGTAAATGTAACCGTGAATCAGATTGATGTAGAGCATTGAAGCAGATGCATACATTTTTGGATAATAGGAGAACAAATACTGCCAAATTTCTACAATAAATCTGCTATTCTTGAACAATCCAAGCAGTGCAACTAATATAAAATATTTCATCTGCTACTGCTCATTAATTGCTTTGGAAAAGCTAAGACAGCAAATAGGAAGTCCAATGTATTCACAGTCCATATTTTTGTATTATATAGGATTAATTTTAAAGGAGCTCATAAAAAGATGTCGCTAGCATAAGGAAGACTCTACCTACCCATTTTTACGCGTCTTAGCTGCATAGTGCTTCCTGATTCGCTCCGCACGTGCATCAATAATCTTACCATGATGTGAAGAAGCATCAATGGCAATTACAGAAAGCTGGTACTCAAAGGCAAGCACTTGAGCAAGATAACCCTACACCACATGAACAATCTAAGTAGAAACAGACAACAGGAAAACCAGATAATCGAGATAATTATTTCTCCGTGTTTAGAAATTCGACAATTTTAAGTTTATTTTATAAGTAATGGATAGAGATGAGCTTAAATGGAGCAACATGTGAAGAACATTCAAGGCTTTTCTTTTTTGTATATCTTGAAGAACATCAGAACATTGTTGGCTTGTTCGGATATTAGCTTTTGGCAAAACACAACATGAACTTTTCTTTCCTGAATAACAGTACTCTTCGGGACAGTTCGCACGCTACTCGATTATACGATTAGACACTTATTAAGTCTTGCTAGTATAAATTTCGGATAATTCTATCCATCATTAAACAAATGGGAGGAAATCATTTAAGTATTTGTTGTCTATGTTGAGATTTAAAGCTAAATCTTTTGTGATTTTCACTCACCTCGTTGATAGCTAGGCCATACCCTTGAGTTCAAATGCAGTATGAACTATTAGATTAACAGAAACAACGACAAATATGGCTGAGCCAACTTGCTTGGGATTGAGGTGTAGTTGTTGATGTATTTAGAATTACTAGAAGAAGTTTTAGACTTTTTTCAAGTGCATCAGAAATTATTGCACCACAAGGTTGTCTGGTGGTTAATCTACTAGCCCAATGTAGAAAAGAAGCAAGAATATATTTAACGAGCATCAGCTACAAACAAAAAAGTCCTTAACCTGTAGGTTCTACCCATGTACTGACTCATTCTACAAAACAAATTAAGATAACATGTAAATTTGTAAGTCATAATCCTAATATGTAAATATATATATACACGCACACGTGTATCAACACCAGAATATGTGTGAATTGCACAGGAACAAGCCACATCATCGAACAAAGCAGAAGGGGACACACCTGTCCAGCACCAACATCAACAACTGTCCGCGCTCCAACTTGCTTTGCAACTAAACCGACCAGGGCAGCAAGGGCTTCTACCTGCTTAAACAGTATTATATCATTCTAGCATTCCGGTTGAGAAAATCAAACCCATAGAAGGCATCTGCTATAGTTGCTCTTTCGAACTTAGGCTCGATATTAGGAAATGGTTCGCAATCAGAAAACAACTTTCTTTAATCTTTCAAAACATTTTCTAAGACTTTCTGGAAATTATTTATGTTCTTTCATTGAGAAAACAAAACCGTAAAGGGAATATGCTTAGAAGCTCCTCTAGCACATGAATTCAACATCAGAAAAAAAGTTTTTGCAATCACAACTTAGGGTAGATCATAGGTAACAAGAGAGCTTGCTGGGCTTTCATGGCCTTATATCAGAAAGTAGTCATCTAAATTGGTTTACCAAACTTGAACTTCTACAAATTTGAAACTTGAAAGCAAAAAGGATAAACAATGCTCAACAGATTTGTAGTCAGCCAAATTGAGCACAAAGTGAGGTCAGTAAAAGAGGACTAAGCAAATAATTCCATGCCTTACTTCATGTTTTTTCTTATGATTCATGCCTTGAGCTAAAACATTACTTAGTGAAGCTATGTGCATTCCTGAAAATTCCTGCAAGCAAACAGAAGCATTAGTAAAACTCAATACCTGACTGCCTTATAACATGGTCTAGGATGTTTAATAAGGAAGTAACCGAAGAAAAAAGAGTAGGCGAGGTATCACAATCTCCAGAAAGGGCATGAAACTACTCAATGGCAGAGGTCATCTAGCACCTTTCAAGATCTCATTCAACTTCAGACAGAATTATGCAAAATGAACTAGGCACAGCAGTGGGCAAAACATACTTAGAGCCCGTTTGGATGGGCTTGTTGTAAGTGACTTTTAAGCTAAAAGCCATAAGTTAGGAATTCTAGCTTTTGGCTTTTGGCTTTTGGCTTATTTTTGTCATTTTAGCTTAAAAACAAGTGTTTAAAAGCACTTTTTTTATTTTATCCAAACACTACAAAATGGCTTAAAAGCTATTTTGGCTTAAAAGCACTTAAAATAAGCCAATTCAAACGGGTTCTTAGTCTAAAATAACATAACCCAGAACCCATAACAAATGAAAGAAATGCCAGCAGTGTAAAAACTTCTAATATGGGAAAAGCATAAGAAACAACAATGGGATTAAATAAGGAGACAAGGCCATAATGTTAAATCTACAACCACTGTGAATGAAAAGAAAAATAAATATACCTGCAAATCTGTCTGTTCGCGTGGAAGAGAAAGAGACCTCAGAGTAAGGATGAATTCCTTAAGTGAAACAGGCCAGTGACCCTAGAAACATAAGAAGAAAGTCAATTAACAAAGAAATATAGGTTTTGTAACAGTTATGGATACTAGTTAGTTGGTAGATGATAAAGTTGTTCTTTTTCTTCTTCTTTTATCCCTTTTTTTCCGCTAGGTCATAGGTGACACTGAACTGAAGCACTGAAAATCTTGGTATATAAAAGATGGACATATTTACATACTCTCCGTCCAGAACTGAAGGTATTAACCATGTCTCCAACTCACTACTTTTATACCTTTTCATCATCTGTCTTTCCAACTTGTTCCACTTTTCTAAGTTCTCGTTCTTACTCAATAAGTAAATGTATTCTATAGGTGTATATCTTAGTGGGAAAAAATAACTGCTTCCCTCACTCCCCCGGAAGGGAGGATTTGTTAAACGACCAATATGAGAGTCTCATTAAGGACCAAAATGAAGAAAAAGAAAGTTATGGCTACAAAATTGCAGGAGCTTACCATATATGAAAACATTAACAATTGGAAGCAGCCAGATGCATCTTAACTCGGACTTACAAACTTACAGTGACATCTAAAACAAAAAATTTAACAAATCCGCACAACAAAAAGAATAGATACCACACTAAAACTGTTATGGATAAGTTTATCTAAATTACATTTGGTATTACACATGTGGCCAATACTCAAAAGCAATCACAACTATGCGTCAATCCCAAACTAGTTGGTGCCAGCTATATGAATCCCCACTACCCATATGGCTCCTCCATTTGGACCACAGTAGTAGAGCCAATGGAAATTTACCATTTTTTGTCACTTGTTACATTCAATATAAGTGATACGATATGGAAATGAAGCAGATATAGGGAGTAGTATTTTATGTCCCCAGAAGTGTACATTGGAGTTGGGTTGGTTATTTACTTATCAGTTATGGATATGTTTACCTAAATTACATTTGGTATTAAGCGGCCAATACTCATCAACAACGACTATGCGTCAATCTCAAACAAGCTGGGGCCAGCTATATGAATCCCCACTAACAATATGGCTCCTCCATTTGGACCGTAGTAGTTGAGCCAATGGATATTTACCCTTTGTTGTCACTTGTTACATACGAGATAAGTGATATGATATGGAAATGAAGCAATTGTGAGGAGTAGTATTTATGTTCCCGGAAGTGTACATGGGAGTTGGGTTGGTTATTTACCTGGTAGCTATTAGTTTTTACGTTATGTTTCAGTCCAATAAGTAGTTACTTTATTTCCCCTAAGTTACTTTTATTTCACTTTGACCCCTAGCCCTTATTTCCCCTATATGTATCGAACTTGCCATCTTCAGAGACTAAGAATGAAATCTATTGTATTTCCTTTTCCTTAGCTTAGCTTAGTTCTTAACTTAAGTTTCCTCTTAAATTCTCATATTGTATCAATAAGTGAATAGTTATAAGAAAGTATAGGTAGTGTTGGGGTGAAAATATGCGCTACTGCTTGACTTTCTACAAGTAATTTCTCACAAACAATATGCAGTCCTCTTTCTGGAAGCAAAACAGCTAATAAACCGCCAAGTAGCTCTTAACTTTCTACAACTCCAATTAACTTTTAAAAAATCGAAATAGAAATGCTTTATTAACAAGACGCTAAATAATTTATTGAAATATACTGGGTACGTTGAAATACACATGAAGTTGACAAGAAAACTTATAAAGCTTAGGGCCATCAAGGACCCTTTCAAGGTCTCAAGTTCAAAACTCACTGGGTGCAAACAATTTCTGAGGGCCATCGGACTGGGTAAAACCTGAATTGACCGTGGTGCACTTGCGGGAAACTCCTTGCCGAGGGCCTGTGCACCCCGTGATTAGTCGGGGCTTGAAGAGACTCGGACACCCGGTGCAAAATCAAAAAAAAAAAAAACTTATAAAGCTTAGAGGTAAGGAAATAAGGAAGATACTGATAATTACCTGAACGACACCAGAAGGAATTCGGAGAAGATTTTGAACATGCTCCTTCCGTAAACAATGCATCCACTCTTTATCAACTGCTTCCCATAGTCTATCCTGCATATACTCACAAAAGAAGTTTATAACATGCGTAAGGAGAATGCTAGCCAGTGCAAAAATAGCCTAATATTAATTCATCTATGGTAAAGCTGAAATGAAGATGAATGGGAAGACCTTGAAGAAATTGACGACATGAGCATCCAAGAAATAACGGTAAGGTGATATGAAGTGGATAATTGCATGAATCCATTCTAGGGTTTCACTAGCAGTCTTGCAAGAATACTTGCACTTCTCAGCCATGGAAGGGAGAATTGCAATCTCCCGCCACCGTACCTTACGCCCACATTGGTGGTAATTGATCAAGTTCCAAAGTGTGGAAAATTCAACACAAGGCCGGGCCGTAGAGACTGTCAGCCCAGGTATTTGGAATTGGACTTCTCCACAAAAGAAGTAAAAATTGCAATGGGCGATTCTTCTTCTTGTGTTAGGGGTGCTGCTAAATCAACTTTACAATTGAATTTCAAATACGTTGTTTCATTAATTATTTAATCTGGAGGTCACTAATTAGTCCCCTACGACATATTATTTTTTATACTAAAAAGCAACAATACTAATATTAACTAGTAGCAGTTATAAAAAGTCAGGATGTTGAACATTTTATCATAGTTCACAGGAGATTTAATATAAGTCAGGATTCTTGAGTGAGGGCGACTTAATTAATGAGACTGTTAGCATTTGTGGGAAAAATTTGTACAGTTCTAGGGCTAAAGTTTTCTAGTTACAATTTAGAAACTTCAGCTCTAGAGCTGAAGTTTTCTAGTTACAACATAGAAACTTCAACTCTAGAGCTGAAGTTTTTATTTTATAACTGGCAAAGTTCAGCTCTAGAGCTAGAGCTGAAGTTTCCTGGTTACTAAACAAAAACTTATAAAATAATTCGCGAGTTACAAAACAAAAACTTCAGCTCTAGAGCTGAACTTCAGGTCGGCTACTAAAATGCTGAAGTTTTATGTGATTGTCTTTGCTACTTCAGGCTCGTGCGCTAAAGTTATGCGAAAAAGCGGGTACGCTTGCAATTTTTTTGCAAAGCGGGCACAGGTTAAAATGTGTCATAAAAAGCGGGTATAGATGCAAATGCCCCACAAAAAAGGAACACTTTGTTATTTGAACCTTTATTACCTTCTCTAGTCAAGTTTCAATTTAATTATATAGCATATATAATTTATATATATATATATATATATATATATATATATATATATATATATTAGGAATTAAATGCGTAACCCTCTATATTAGGAATTGAATAAAGAATCAATTATTTCTCATCCTTATTCTCTCCCCTTCTTGCGCTCTCTATCTCTCTGCCTCTCTTTCTCATGCGCTCTCTCTCCGTCTCTCTATCTCTCAATCTCTCATTCTATGTTCTTTCCCCTATTTTCTTTCTCTGATGTTCTCTATTTTTTAACCTTTCATGTTGTATATATTTTTAATGAAATTCACCAATGAATTTCAATCATTTTAATATAGAGTTTTAACTTAGCAATTTTCTTTCATGTTGCACAATTGGTGTTCAAATTAAAATTGTCAATCAATAAATTTTAAAGGTGTTTGAATCTCTACCATTGACAGCCATCAAAAAACTTTGAAGCTTTAAATTCGAATTTGAGTGTGTTTGGTGAATATTAGACTTGATTTTGGCTGAATTTCAGAATAGAAGAAGACGACATGACATACAATATACTTATGAAATTGTATTGGTAAAAATAAATATTACACATGGATTTATGTTAATGGTTGATATGATAAGACACGTCAGTAAGAAAGCGATAGCTGAAAAGATGCATTAAAAGAGGTACGAATCATAATAGATACGAGCAAAACACCCACGAGAAGAGGAGACAAAGTAATTACCTGAAGAGGTACCGACGGAATAAATCAAGACATTAAAAAGGAAAAATTTATGAATCATCAATTAATGAGTATGAATGAGCTCGGACGTTTCCGAATCTTCACAAACAGTTATGATTACCAATTATAACGTCTCATTAATGTCATTAATGCTCGTAATGATTCAGTCATAAAATGAAAAAAAACGTTGTACTTTTAGATTTCTATAAAAGGGAACGGAATATCATTTGTACAGACACATTCTGATTACTATTGCAATACAATTACTTTCTTTTGCTTACTATTGGCTATTTTTGCTACTTCATACTTTACGTCCTTTCTTGTCATTAAGTAAAGGTGAAATGGCATCCTGGCCACTTAAACTTGTACCTGTTTGTAAAGCTGATACATAAACTTATAATTTTCCCATTTGAACACTCCAACTTGACAGAATGAGTACTAATAAATTACTTTGACCATTGACTATGTTTATGTGGCAGTGACATAGGTGATGTGGATAAAATACGTATCAATCACGCATAAAATGCGCGTGAATGCAATAATCCGATTAAAGAAAATACAATAATCAATAGGAAAAAAATAAAAAAGAAAAATAAAAAAGAAAAGGAAAAAAATGACCCCTAGCCTGTCAGTACTCATTTCCGCTCTCTTTATTTTCTTCGACTTAAGCGAGGAGAGAGAACATCAGAAACTTTAATTCCGGCCAAACGTCGATATGAAGATTGTGTATTTTTACTTTTATCTTACGATTTTGGAGTTTTAGAAAAGATGGAATTATGATTGGTTGCCAGCGAAGTGGAAGTGACAGCCATTTAAGTTTTATGGTGGTCAAAAGTACTCACCACTCTAAACCACCAGTGTCTGAAGAAAACCCTATCATGAAATCTCTTTGCCAAAACAACAGCAAAAAACGGCAGATATTTGCAATGGTATTCAACGGCCTCCACTGTTTCAAATCCATGGATTCCTATTGAATTTCTGAAATTCCAAAATTCAATTTTTTTCTGGTCTAATCATGACCATAATGGAGTTGTGAAATTGATTCATAATAAGAGAAAAAGGAACTATAAGGAAAAAGAGAGAGGAGAAGAAAGAATAAGAATAAGGTAAGAAAGTGAGGTGGGTGAACGGAGAAGAAGGAAGTGGCAAGTCTTTTCCTCCTTTTTTTCTACTTCTTTTTTGTTGATTTAGTATTTGAAAATAGGACCCACAAATAACACTTGTCAAGTAATAAATAATCTAACATGTGACGTGATGTACATGTCAACGCTAGTGATATACACGCTCCACTAGATGTATTTATTAGTACTCATTCTGTCAAGTTGGAGTGTCCAAATGGGAAAACTGTAAGTTTATGTATCGGCTTTACAAACGGGTACAAGTTTAAGTGGCCAGGATGTCATTTCGCCTTAAGTAAATATAGAATTTCTTGATTATCAGTAGCCAGAGTACTTCTTAAAATTAGCTTTGACCGAATTACTCAATTTTTGGTTAAACAAATTTGTTCTGTTACCGAAAATCTGATAATCTTTTCACTTTCCAAATTCTTTTTTCTATCAAAAAAAAATATGTTGACTGCTAACGACGACAACTAACAAACTCAGCAAAACCAGTTGAACCAGCAGAATCAACAAGAGGATGGAACTCCAATCCCTTCACCCTGAAACTCTCCTCAACAGTCCTAGGAAGGGTCACCTAATAGATCAGCATCGCATGCGAATGACCAACAAGGGGATGATCAAGCTATTGATGAAGTATTGAAGCAACTAATTGCAGAACATGTCAACAATGCTGATTTTGTTAGTGGCTTGCCAATTATACCATTAACTCTACATCCGAATAACACCGACCATAGAAAATTCACGCTCAGGGTACGCCAATTTGGGTAGTGGAGGAACTCCTAGCAAATCTCGCGATGGAAGGTCAGGTATTCCAGATAATTTTGGTTTACAAAGTTTAGTACTAACTTTGCAGAAACAGCTCAAGGAGCAGAACAATCACATAGAACAGATACCTAGTGTTTCACCTGTAATCAAAGGGGTAGATATTGATAAATATTCTCAACAACCTTGGAAGCCAAGTGCCGCTCATATGCCAATTCCAAAAAAAGTTTAATATGCATGATATCCCGAAGTATGATGGGACAACCGATCCACGAGATCATGTAACTGCATTTACAACTAGAATGAAAGGGAATGACTTGACCAAGCAAGAGATTGAGTCAGTGTTAGTCAAAAAATTCGGTGATACACTCAAAAGGGAGCACTTACTTGGTATTCTCTTTTACCTGAAAATTCTATTGATTCTTTTACTGAGCTTGCAGATTTATTTATAAAAGCACACTCAGATGCTCAAAAAGTTGAAAAGAGGATGGAAGACATCTTCAAAATAAAACAAGGAGATACGGAGCTACTTAGGGAATTCGTGGATAGATTCCAGCGTGAAAGAATGATGTTACCACGTATACCTGACAATTGGGCGGCTATGGTATTTACAAGTAATATAAATGAAAAAAGCTTAGAAGCCACGAGGAGACTCAAAGATAACTTACGAGAATTCACTGCAATGACTTGGAATGATGTTTACAACAGGTATAGCACAAAGCTGCGGATAGAAGAAGATACTATCACTCAGTCACGGGGAGACGAAAGAGTAAGTTTGAGGCGACCAAAAATGGAAAAAAAGTCTGGTAAGAACAGGTATGAACCTTACATAGGACCAGCAGTAAGGGATTCACTTTCTAAATAGGAAAACCCGAGGTACGGTTCCAGATCAAGGGATAGAGACGCGGGATCGTCGTCCAAATTCGTAAAGGAGCAAGACACACGTGATAGCGACATAAATACAAAAGTGAAGATTGGTGCTTACAGTTTTAGTGTTAGTACATCCTAGTTGGTAGTTGTTTTAAGAATCATGGGAGATAAGGTGCATTGGCCAAAAGAAATGAGATCGAACCCAAATAGAAGAAACCCTGATTTTTGGTGCGATTTTCATTGTGATCATGGTCACAAAACAGTATATTGCAGATTGCTACAAGGCGAAGTAGAGCACTCAATAAAATAAGGATACTTAACCGATTTGTTTAGTGAGAAGGGTAAGCAAGCATATATGAAGAATAGACAAGAGACACCAAAACTTTTGTCACCAAAAAGAATAGTTAATGTCATAAGCGGAGGGGAAGAGGTTAATGGTGTGACATATACGGTAGCAAAAAAGGTGTCAAAAACAGTCACCCACGAAAATCAAGTTTGACAAGTTTTGGAAGAAGACGATATAACATTTAACGATGTTGATGCTGATGGCGTGTTGATCCCATACAATGATGCACTGGTAATATCTTTACTTGTACATGATACTAATGTGAAACGAGTTTTGATTGATCCAGGTAGCTCTATAAATATCATTCTTTTAAGAGTGGTAAACGAAATGCAAGCTGATGACAAATTGGTACCCAAAGCACGTACTTTATTTGGATTTGACAATTCCAGCATTGTTACAAAAGGAGAGATAATACTCACCACATTCGCAGAAGGAGTAGTCAAGGATACAAAATTTCAAGTGATAGATATAGACATGGCATACAATATGATTCTCGGCATGCTTTGGATTGATGAGATGGATGTTGTACTATCTACTTTGAATCAGGTTATTAAGTTCCCTTAGCAGTGGGGAGTTAGACAGATTCTTGGTGATCAATGGGATTCTAGAAGTATCAATTCAGTGACGGATTCAAGCGTACAAAATGATGTTACAAATGAAAAATAACAATTACAGAATTAAGTTGAGGGTTTAACAACTCAAACCTCAACTGGAGAAGGACAAATAGATGTAGACTCAAGGCCTGACACTATTCAAGAGCCAGAAGAGAACGAAAACATCAAAACAAAAATTGAGAAACTCGAAGCTGTGGTGATGTTTATACATTGGCCGGACAGAAAAGTTTACATCGGAACCAACCTGAGCCCAGAGATAAAAGGTAAGTTAATTGAATTTTTAAAAGCTAACGCAGATTGCTTTACTTGGTTGCATTCAGATATGACAGGTATACCCACGGAGGTGATGATCCATAAGCTGAATGAAGATCCAACATACCCACCTGTCAAACAAAAGTAAGGGAAGCAAGGATCCTTCAAAAACTAGGTGATTCAAGATGAGGTACAAAAGCTTTTAAAAATCGGATCTATCCAAGAGGTAAAATATCCTAATTGGCTAGCTAATATTGTAGTGGTATCCAAAAAGAATGGTAAGTGACGAGTTTGTGTAGACTATACTGACTTGAATAAAGCTTGTCCTAAAGATTCTTTTCATTTACCGCACATAGATCAACTAATTAATGCTACTGTAGGATATGAATTATTAAGTTTTTTAGATGCCTACTCAGGATATAATCAGATAAAAATGGATCCTTTAGATGAGGAAAAAACTTCCTTTATTACAGAAAGGGGGACCTACTGTCATAAAGTCATGCCTTTTGGTCTAAAAATATTGGAGCCACATACCAGAGGTTAGTAACGAAGATGTTTCACAAACATATGGGAAAACCCATGGAAGTCTACATTGATGACATGTTAGTCAAATCAACTTAGGCGGAGGATCACATCCAACATTTGTCAGATACATTTCAGATTCTTCGCAAATTCAATATGAAGTTAAATCCCGAAAAGTGTGCATTTGGCGTGTCTTTGGGTAAGTTTTTGGGTTTCCTTATTTCTAACTAAGAAATTGAAGTAAATCCAGTTCAGATCAAAGCCATTGAAGAAATACCAGATATACTTACGAGCAAAAAAGAAGTGCAGAGTTTGATGGATAGGATAGCAGCATTGGGATGATTTATTTCTAAATCTTTGGAGAAAAGCTTTAAATTCTTTTCAGTATTGAAAAAGCAAAGCCAATTTGAGTGGACTGAAGAATGCCAACAAGCCCTTACAAATCTCAAAGCATACTTGTCAAAACACCATTGCTGGCTAAACCAAAGAATGGAGAAAGGTTACTCATTGACCTCACTGTGTTAGAGATGGCGGTAAATGTCGTGTTAGTTCGAGAAGATAAAGGTAAACAATATCCAATTTATTATGTTAGCAATTCCTCATTGGATGTTGAAACTCGATATCCTCATTTAGAAAAACTTGCTTTAGCACTAATAATGGCATCTAGAAAATTAAGGCCTTATTTTCAATGTCACCCTATCTTTGTAGTGACCGCCTACCCCTTACGAAATCTATTGCATAAGCAAGAGTTATCAGGTAGATTAGCCAAGTGGGCCATAGAACTAAGTGAATATGACATCATATTTCAACCTAGAACTGCGATAAAATCACATGTTTTAGCAGATTTCGTGGCAGACTTCAGCCTAGTGATAGTAACAGAAGCAGAAAAGGAATTGCAGGTATTTAACGGGTCTAATCCAAGTACTTGGACCCTGTTTACTTATGGCTCCTCGAATGTTAAAGGAGAGAATTTAGGCATTGTTCTAATCCCACTTTCGGGAGAAACTATAAGGAAAGTCATAAAGTGACATCCTATTACAAATAATGAAGTAGAATATGAAACTGTGATTGCAGGTTTAAAATTGGAACGAGAGCTTGGAATAGAGCATGCTATAATCAAAAGCGACTCGCAGCTTGTAGTTAATCAAATGCAGTGGACTTATATAGCTAGATAGGCAAGGATGCAACAATATTTGGAAAAGGTACGAGACTTGATCAGGCAATTCCAATCTTGGAAAATCATGCAAATACCTAGGGAAGACAATACCGAAGCAGATGCGTTGGCTAATTGTAACGACCCGACCGATAGTTTTGAGAATTTAAGTTCCAATCAATGGAATAAGGTCTTGAGAAGCTTTATATTATGTGTATCTACTTGTGTGCATGGTCGAATTCAGTTACCAAATGATTCGGAGTTGAAATGGGAGAAAGAATCTAGGTTTGGAAGCTTAAGCAGTGAGAATTTGACCGGAATTGGACTCTAGAGTAAATGACTTTAGAATGGGTTTTGGATGATCTTAAAAAATTGTATGGTGATTTGGACTTAGGCGCGCGTCCGAATTTGGATTTGGAGGTCCATAGAATAATTTGTGGCAAATCGGCGAAGGTTGGAAAAATTGAAGTTTGGAAAATAGAGGAGTTTGACCCATAGTTGAATTTTGTGCTATCGGGGACGGAATGAGATTTCGAGAGTTGGAACAGCTCCATCTCGTCATTTGGGACTTGTTTGCAAAATTTGGCATTATTCCGGGTTGATTTGATTGGTTTCGGCACGAGTTTTCAAAGTTGGAAGATTTGGAAGTTCATAGTTCAATTCATGGCGCGATTTGCATTTCTGGTGTTGTTTGCTATGATTTGAGACCTTGAGTGAGTCATTTTTAGGTTATATAACTTGTTGGTGTGTTTAGACGGGGCCTCGGGTGTGATTCAAACGAGATACGAATGTTTTGCATAGTTTTAAACAGGTCTGGTTCTGGTGCTTTCGCACTACGACCTTGGAGCGCAGGTGCGGATCCGCTTATGCGTGAGCCCGACCGCTTCTGCAGTCATGAAGGCCTGAGAGCTTGCACGCTTCTGTGAAGGCTGGCACGCATGTACGATGGTTGTTTCTGCGGTCAGCCGATCGCACCTTTGGAGAATTTACGCTCCTGCGGTTTCCCTTTCGATTCTGCAGCTGTATATCCGCAAATGCGGTCCCAAGCCAATTAGCCAAAGTTCGCATATGCAGTCTCTTTCTCGCAAATGCGGTTCCTGATCAAAGCCAACCTTGTACTACTATAAAGTAGCAAGAGAGGTCGAAATAGCTTTTACCCGAGAAGGTCGGGATCGATTACCAGATGGAGCTAGGTATTGGAATTGAGTTGCGTAATTGTTCCTAATTGCACTTCTAAACATTTTTTATTTTTATATTACTTCTAAATTTATACTATTAAGATGCTAAATTAAGCTAAGTTAAGCTAAGAGAATACTATTGAAGGTTGTCTAAATAGTTAAAAGGCATTAGGGGAGTGACTTTCTCCTAGGTGGATACTTGACGGGTTCTCGTGTCTAAGGCTAGGTTGTCATATTTGGGGATTACGATATAACCATTGCACGATTCTACTCACTCTATACCTCTCGGTAGTTCGAGTGATTTTGCCCTAATTGACTTTCTCAAGATCAATTGGGTATGATCATTTGTGCAAGCAATTGAGGTTCAAGTCGGGTATTACGATCTCTCGGTTTAACCCTTTAATTGGTGTTATCAATCTCTTGAGTACGCCCCAATTCCTTATTGGATTAATTTTTATAGACTTAGTCTCTCTTTCTCAAGAATAACCCAAGTCAATTAGGCATAACTAGTGTTTGCAACCACTAATTCAACAATAAAACCATAAATTAGTTCAAATATCAAACACCCATAGACATTCAAACCTTAAAACACGAGACCCATCAATTACCCACACTAGGGTTGAGCCACAACCCTAGCTGATGGGTCTAGCTACTCATGATAATAGAGGAAAACAAAGAAATAGATGAAGAAAAATCCATAATAATTAATTACTAATTAAAACTTGAAGATTCAATGATAAAACTATTGTAAAATTACTCCAAATGGTAAAAGAACACTATTCACGAGTGTAGCTCAGCTTCAAAATCTATCTGATGACCTAAAAATGGGAAAGAAACTATTTATACTAGGCCAAAAATTCTGGACAAGAATACCCCTACGGGGCTAGTGCGGACCGCACAAAATCAAGTGCGGCCGCACTAAGGCTCTTGGCTGAAATTCCTACTCTCTAAACTTGGCCACCGTGGGTCGCACAAAATGCACCTCGGCCACGGTGGCTTTTGTTGCGGTCCGCACAAAATAGATCGCGGACCGCATTGGCAATTTTCCTCCAACTTGGCAACTCTCTTAACTTGAGCTTTGCGGACCGCACAAAAACTAGTGCGGCCGCAATGAAGTCAGTGTGGACCGCACAGAATGGAGTGCGGTTGCATTACTTGGCTGCCTAAAATGAACACTCTCTGAACCTCTTCTTTGCGAACCGCACAGAATGGAGTGCGGCCGCATTGCTTTGCTGCCTGAGATGAGTGCTCTCCGAACCTCTTCTTTGCGGACCACATAGAATGGAGTGCCGCCGCATTGGTCCTGTAACACTGAGCTTGGACTTGTTCTTGGTACTTGTGCATGTTTCACTCCTTTTTGAGCTAGTTTTGACGAATTGTCACCTTGTTGATCAAACCCTGCAACTAAGTACAACACATAAACCTTTCGGACTATTTTGTACACATTTCTAATCAAAACTGAAGTAAGATAGAGTGTAAAATGCATCATAATCTCTAGTTATCAGTTCCGCAGATGCGGTTTCTTGACCGCAGATGCGGAAGTCCTGACAGAATCATATAAGTCGAGGGTTCGGCCATTTTTCATATTTTTGAGTTTTAAACTTCAGATTTGGGAGCTTCCTTTGGGGGGGTTTCAAGCAAATCGATTGGGTAAGTGTTCTTCACCTATAATCTAACATATTCCATGATTTAATCTTCATTTTTAGCTTTTTATTTGTGTTTTGGGTTGAGAAAAATGTTGTTTTTGAAGAAAATTCCTAAAATGAAAAATCATGATTTTGAGAGACCAAATGGTATCGGAATTTGATAAATTTTGTATAGTTGAACTCATATTGGAATGGGTATTCATATTTTGTAAAATTTATCAGGTTTCGAGGTGCGGGCCCAGGGGTCAACTTTTGGATTGATTTTTAGAATTTGTTAAAGATTGAGACTTTATGATTCAGAATAGTTTCTTGTGTGTTTTATTTGTACCTTGAAGTTATTTGGTTGGATTTGAGCCGTTCGGAGGTCTTTTCACCCGAGAAGTGCATTCTAGAGTATCGGTCTGTCATCTTTGAGGTAAGTATCTTGCCTAATCTTGTGTGAGGGACTTCCCTTTAGGATTTGAGTCTTTTGTGTTATTTGTAGTTTCTGTACGCGAGATGACGAGTGCGTACTCGGACTTATTTGTGGGGAATTGGCCTTTTAGGGTTCTTAGGTTCTTATATTCAATATGTATGAAGTTATTCTTAATATGACTGAGTTCTTATTTATTAGTTTCGCCACTACATGTTTAATTGGAATTAATTGCTTCATGATTCACTCTTATTGCCTAATTGTCATCCTATTTGATTTAACTGAAGAATTTCGCATCTCCTATTGTCATGCTATCTTTTCATAACTGTTTGTGTTATTTGAGATTTATTATCATCCCTCATATAAAGTTCTAGTCTTACGTGAAGCTAAGATCACCTTTCTTTAATTTAATTGTCGAATATCCTCGTAACTTCCCAACCTTAAAAGGAGATTAGATAACATATATCTTTGTTGACTTGCCTTTATTTGGGACTACTAGACTCGTGTTGATTTCCTTGTTATTGACTTGTATATTGTGGGATCGTTACTACATGTTAGTTTTCCCTTTGTTGAACTGTTCCCTTTATGCCTTTAATTTCCTTACTGTAGTTATTCCTTATGAACCGGTTCTACCGTTTCCTTGTGATTTAAAGTTCTGGAGTTGATTCACTCGTTGTACTTTGTATTACTGTTATTGCTGTTGTTGTACTAGTTGTGTTAGTGCACGAGGTTTCTGTCGTGCTATTATTACTATTGATATATTGCACATGCGGAGTGACAAGGCGGGATATATATATATATATATATATATATATATATATATAAGGATTTTTACAACATAAGATTTTAACGTTTTTTACCTTATAAATTTTATCGAACCAGTAAATTTTTAGAAACTGATTTTTTTTACTGTTAATGCCTTTTACTCGTAATAACTATACCCATCCAGAAGGATTTGCTAAAATCCTTACCTCAAGTCTAGAAGAATTTAAAATAGGCGCAGACACCGGATTCTACTCGATAATAGACTTAGCGATACATTTTATTTATTTACAAGAAAATAGTAGTATATGTTCAGATATATATAGAAAACAACTATATCTTATAGTTCGAATACTACAGTATCATCAGTTTTACCATTTAAGATCATATTATATAAGAAAAAGATTATAATTTTAATACCAACCAGATCTTACTATCTTATATATATATATATTATTTAGTAGTTATCTCCTATATTTATGGTATCAAAGCCCAATGAAGTACCCTACAAGGCTAGAAGATAAAGATTTCTGAAAATGAATATATATATATATATATATATATATATATATATAATATGCTTATATGTGGGTTGTGCATGTGGCGAGACAAGGTAGGAACATTATGATGCACGTGTGGCGAAATTAGGCGGGCACTTATTATGTTATTATTGCACACTTGGTGAGACAAGGTGGGATTATGTCAGGGATTGATTGTGATGCTTTGTAATGGCCTGGGGGGCATTCTTGTTGTTGACATTGTGTTATGGTACGTGTACCTGTATGAGCTTTACTCGTGAAAGTTGTGAGAAGATGCTTTACATGATGTCCGTTCTTTTCCTTACATTTTTAGCTGGTATGATCTATGTTAGAACAATTGCACAAGTATACACGTAGCTAAATACTCCTATTGGTTAAGAAGTTTTCCCCTGGTATTGTCAAGTATAGATGTACACCCTCGTTTGCTCGTCATATATGTGGGAGTGGCTCTAGTTAGTCAGTGAGTTGTCAGCATGATCATGAGGTGTGATGAGGGCACATGCCAAGTGTTAGGGTTCATGTATTGAGACCAATGAGCTGTAATTTTGTTTGAGGTTCGGTACTTAGAGGAATTGTTGGCTGAGACCTGATGTGAAAACTGTCTTAGTTTTTGAGTTATTACTTGGCTTTACTGTATTGTGATTTGGGAATTGGGTTTGTGTTTCTGCTCGCTCTTCTATGTTATTATTACGGTGTTTCCGTTGTCACTTGCTGTTTTTTCCATATTGTGATTGTTGTATTGTTAGCCATATCATGTAGCCTTTATATATACATCATGTTCTATTGTTCATATGCTTATATTTGTACAGTTTATTGGACTAGTAGGTTTCTTGACTGTTCGTCATCACTAGTCTACCGAGGTTAGTCTTGATACTTACGAGCACCGCTGTGGTGTAATCATGCTACTCTTCTGCATATTTTTTTGTGCAGATCCAAGTATTGATCATTAGCAGATGTGCGGATCATTGCTGAGGAGACTTAAGGTGAACCTGATGTTGCGTTCCTAGGCTTCAGAGTCACCTTCTTACTTGTATTCAATTGTTTTCACTCATTTCCAAACAGTTGTACTTAGAAGTGGTAGCTAACTCTACAGAGCTTATGATTTGTACTACCGAATTTTGGGAAAGAATTCATTTCAGAAGAATTTCAGATGTTATTTATTATTATTGTTATTTCGTAAATATTAGGCTTACTTAGTCCTTAAGACTAGGTGCCATCACGAACCCCAACAGAGGGAAAATTGGGTCGTGACACTAATCTAACATCCATTGTAGAAGTAACAAATGAAGAAAATACTTCCGTAATATATTTGTTTCATTAGTCACTCGATCAAGATAAAAACGATCATGTTGTAATTTCAATCATTTTAATATAGAGTTTTAACTTAGCAATTTCCTTTCATGTTGCACAATTGTTGAAATTGAAATTGTCAATCAATAAATTTTGAAGGTGTTTGACTCTCCATCATTGACAACCATTAAAAATTTAAATTTGAGAGTGTTTGGTGAATATTAGATATAATTGTGGCTGAATTTCAGAATGGAAGAAGAAGAAGAAGAAGAAGAAGAAGAAGAAGAAGAAGAAGAAGAAGAAGAAGAAGAAGAAGAAGAAGAAGAAGAAGAAATTGTAGTAAAGTTGTAGTATAATTGTATGTAAATTATATCCTGATGGAGTTATATATATATATATATTATTTGAAGTTGTATGAAAGTTGAAAATAGTTGTATAATGTATGAATCATTGTATAAAACTTGTATTTAAGTTATCAATACTATCTTTTATATAAAATTATTGATATGTATCAAAATTATATTAAGAGAGAAAGTTTTGATTGGAATTTTAGAGAGGAAGAAACACAAACCACATACAAAATATATACAAATCAAATACAAAATATACAAAAGATATATTATATAAAATTTGTATGAAAATTGTATTTAAGTTGTACGATGTTGTAGATGTATTTTAGCCAGGAAAAAATAATGTATGAAAGAAGAAGAAGAAGAAGAAGAAGAAGAAGAAGAAGAAGAAGAAGAAGAAATTGTAGTAAAGTTGTAGTATAATT
>MU755834.1:120476-142245 GCA_026770625.1 Nicotiana glauca | reverse complement strand
GGCCTGGACCAAGTACTTGCTTCCACTGTGGCTACCTCTTCTTTCTTCTTCTTACCTATCACACCACCAGTGCCATTTTGTATGGCCTGTATGGTGGCTTTCAATGCCGAATAACTCAAAATTTTGTTAGACTTCAAACCTTCTTCGATCATAGCACCCATATTTACTACCTCGTTGAATGATTTGCCCACAGAGGTCACCAGATCCCCGAAGTATGTCGGCTCCAATGTTTGCAGAAAATAATCTACCATTTCACATTCTTTCATCGAGGGGTCCACCCTGGCAGCCTGCTTTGTCCACCGAAAACCAAAATCTCTGAAACTCTCTCTTGGCTTCTTCTCAAATTTTAGGAATGACAGCCGGTCGGGAATTATCTCAAGATTATACTGAAAATGACTGATGAATGCATGTGCCAAGTCGTATCATGTGTACCATCTACCAGGATCCTGTCTCGTATACCATTCTAACGCAGACCCGCTCAAGCTTTGCCCAAAATAAGCTATCAACAATTCATCCTTCCCTCTAGCCCCTCTCATCTTGCTGCAGAAACCACGCAAATGGGCCACTGGGTCACCATGCCCCTCATACAAGTCAAATTTTGGCATTTTAAACCTCGCAGGCAACTGAACATCGGGAAATGGACATAGGTTTTGGTATGCTACGCTGACTTGGCTTCCTAAACCATGCATGTTCCTGAAGGATTTCTCCAGGCTTTTGACTTTACGGATTACTTCCTCTTGTTCTGCGTTCTTAACTGGTTTCTCAGCCTCTTCGGGGTTCTCAACACGAGGGGTATGGGTATACTGCTCAGGGATTTTAAAAGTGGGCTCAGGAGGATAATATTGAGCATCGTAAGCTTGGAACAGTGGCTCACTGGATGATCTTTGTAATGTGGCTGTAGGGGGCGCCACAAAGACTGGAGCCAGAGGTGGAGGAGGGTTCTGTTTGTGTGGTGGAGCTGGAAGAGCGTATGAAGTGGTGGCATAGCCCTGGGTGTGATATGGAAAAGAGGGCGACGCGTTAGGAGTGGGAGTCTCCTGAGGTTGCACTAGAGGTGGGATATAGGATGGGTTGGCGGGGTACAGAGGTGCCGGTTGCCCTTGAGACCAAGCTTGGTACATCTCTGCCATTTTGTGCTTTCAATTTCCTCATCTCTTCTTTCATGGCCACTACATCATTCACTTCGCCCTCCTTTGTAGGGTCCACAATACTAGAGTCAGATTCCTGTCCTGTCATCGTATTTTTCGATCGAGTGTTGTACGAGTGAGTTGCCAGAACTGCCGATCAATTAACCACCTACCTGGACTCACACATTTAAGCAGCCACTTGGTTAATGACTAGTTTTTGAACAGATTAGATAACCGCACGTTGGCATGAATGCACCTATACAGTCAATCTTTTCTATTATGTATTTGTTCGTCCGCATGTGTCATCCCGGCATTTTCATTTTTCGATCTATCCTATTTTGCTCTCTTTTCCATTATTTTCCGTTCTTGCTCTTTTCCACTCTTATTCATGTCTTTATTTTCCTGCTTTTCCTTTCCTTATTTTCTTTTGTTCTCTCTTTTGTTTTCCCTGCTCTTCTTTCTTTTCTTTTGTTTTTTTCCGTTCTTTTCTTTCTCTTTTTTTTCCTTTCTTGCTTTTTTTCTTTTATTTTCTTTGAAACTATGGTCGAATCCTACAGAGATTGCCTACGTATCGTGACCCCGCACGAATCAGACCAGGCGTAGTTCGTGAAAATAAATGCGAAAATAAAGTGAAAACCAATTTTGGGAATTTTCAATATTTCATTGATAACATAAACTATTACAAACTACACTTTTGCAAAGAGAAAGATACCAACTAAGATCAACTATAAACTTCAAAACTACCTACTCAATAGAATGATGGACAAACCGACTTAAAAACAGGAAAATACAAATACTAACTAGGCATATTCTAATGCTTCAAACCTAGATGTCTGCGAGGCATTGTTCGGCCTCACCGCAGACTTAGGTGCCAAGTCCCTTTCTAGTTGTTCCAGATCACTCATGGTTCTTTCACATATAGCTGCTTGGATGAGAGTAGTCAGGGGCATGTCTTCGCATGCCCGGCATCTCCTGAAAATGGCGTGACCAATGGCCCTTATCCTGTCTCTCGTTTGCCTTTTCTCCATAATCAAGCGCTTTATCTGGTCGCTGTATGTTTTAACTATTTGGGAGTCCTGGAGGTGTTGGTCTTGTAACTGCTGGATCTCTACTTCCATTTGGGCTAGCAAATTATAACATTGCCCGCTCTCAACTTCAAAACCTCTAGCCTGTTTTTCAAGGGCCACCATTTTTCCTTGCAGATTAGCCACAATTTCTGCATGATCCCTTTTTAGTTGCTGAAGATACTGGCGTCGCTCTTCGGATTTTTTAGCCCATTGCTCCCTGAGTTGTGCCCTGATATTTTCTGATCTTTCCAGCTTGCCTCGACACTCGTTGATCTCGTTCCTCAAACCATTTATGAGTCTTTCGTCAGATATACCCCTTTTTGGAGGCTGTTTTCATTTGTTGGATTTGATATTTGAGCGTCTCATTTTCTTGGATCAGCTTGTTCCTTTCCCCTTGGTCCGCAGCGGCTTGTACGCTGTTTTTGAATTTCAAGTGTTCTATTTGCTGCTTTAATTTTCCAATCTCAGTGTGGTAACTCTCATCTTTTGCTAGCCACTACTCTTGTGATATTTCAACAAAATCTCGAGCGTGAGGCCTTTTGGCTGGCCTTTGATGTTCAAGCTCTCTTTTGTACCATGCGAGGTAATTTGGTTCCACCTCACCTCTGANCTCGATAAGGTGCATAAGGCTGGATGCTATGCAATCCCATCAGAAGGAAATACGATCCAGCAGCAGACATGTATATGACCTCTCCTATGGGAAACCACCCCAAAGTCCATTGTATCTGATTGGCCTTGAGTGCGCGTAAGTATAACACCCATGTTTTTACTCCTTCAGGTAAACTGACCCCATCAACTCTGGCAGAGAACTCTCCAATACAAGTTTTACTGGGCAAACCATAACTCAAAAACTGGGAACGATGGCATATGTGCTCGATCATCCACATTTGTAACAACATATTACACCCCTCAAAGGACGTGCCACCGGCTTTACAAGTAGTAAGAGCTCTGAATATGTCAGACACAATCATAGGGGCAAGAGTACTCCCATTTTTGCTCATCAACGCACTAACAATCCCGACTACTTTTATATCGATATTCCCATCTTTCCTTAGGAACACTGTGGTGCCTAAAAAGGTTATCATGAAAGCCACTCTCCTGTGTTCATCCCACTTCCGCCTGCTATTCTTACTGCATAATTGGAGATCTGGATTGTTAAACCCTCCCACATGGCCGTATCTGTCATATATGAATCGGGGAGTGCAAAAACCCTACGCCAAATCCGGATTGTGGACTGCCCTGGGTATTTTCAATAAGTCTAAAACTCGCTGTATTGTGATAGCTCTTGGAGCGACCGGATATTTTTCTTTTAACGGGATCTCATCANAAAATTTTGGTTTTCAAAACACGGCCTCCGACTCATATGATTCTTTTCATTTTCAGATTAAGATAAAATGACCCCGTATTGCAAACACGGCCTCTTGGCGCCTCGAGGGCGCAGATTTTAAGGCTGTAAGGGCCCAAAACCAAAATACAACCAAAAGGCTAGCTATTTATGCGAGATCGGCCTTCCGGCGTTCTGTTTGGGAACATTTGGCTATTTTATCAAGATAGCATCACCTAACACCTTTATAACAAAATAAAATTTGGCGTATTTTGACTATTTTGCAAAATACAGGTTGGACCCGATGAGGGTTGCCTACGTATCCCACACCTCGTGAGAATCAAACCGGCGTACTTCGGGCAAATAAACTAATTAAAATTTTACCACAAAATTTCCCAAATATTTTCTATATATATTTTTGAAATCAAGCTGAAGTGACAAAATCTTTTTCTTCCTTTTTTTATAATTTTTATTTTTTTCAAACAATTTCAAAATAAAGAAAACTCTTTTCCCTTTTTCCCCTTTTTCTTTCTATAAAACAAAACATTTATCCCTTTTTCTTTCTTTTCTTTTTCCTTCTCTTTTTTTTATTAAAAATTTGACAGTGCTAGGCTATTGGTTACTCTCTACAACTGCTAATTCTCTCCCTTTTGTCTTCTCTCATATTCTAACATTCCAAAAACCGGTCAACATGCGGGTTTGAACAAATAAATACACGGAACAAGTAGAATGCACCAGGATGGTTTTTTTTATTTCGGGTTGCTAGCCCTAGACGGACCCAACCCCTGTGTTGAGTCCCCTAAGTCAAATGCAGCATGATGCAAATAAGCGTTTCCTACTAGGGATCTGGCATGAAGTCAAGTTATTCTATGTTCAAAACCTGGGTCAGTGTTCTAGACAGTGTATCCGAGCGGACAATTCGAACCGAGGAGGGGGCAACTTACCGGTGACCCGCAGGGTCAGGCGGCTTAGTAACTTATCCGGCCTCTTTCTTATTTCAGGGTATGACACTAACAGAATAGGGAGTCTCAATTAGTAAGCACATCCCCGTAGGTAAAGAGAGAAGGGTATCGGCACAGTTTATTAAAATTCGGATAATATCAAAGCGGTAACAATTAGCACATGTAGCATGAAGAATGTAGGAAAATCAGATATAACAAAATACAGCAATTTATCTAAGCTCAAATTCTGAACCCTGAACCAGAGATTCTGGGTTCGGTCCCCAGCAGAGTCGCCAGAGCTGTCACACCTCTTTTTTCATTATTTACACCCCGTGAAGGATATAATAAAAAGAGTTTTTCCAATTAATGGACAATTGAAACGGGATTCTTTTATTAAGAGATTCAGAGTCGCCACTTGGACGATTTATGGTGTCCCAAGTCACCGGTTTGAATCCCGAATCACGGAAAGGGTTTGACTCTGTATTACAGTCGCGAACCAGAAATCTAGGTAAGGAATTCTGTTAACCCAGGAGAAGGTGTTAGGCACTTCCGAGTTCCATGGTCCTAGCACGGTCGCTCAACTGTTGTATTTGATTTTATCTAATTTTATTACATGCTAACTTAATTGCTTTTATTTATAAGCCTCTTTTATTATTATTTATTTGAAAAAGACTTGCGACATTGTGAAAGCACATCTCCGACCACGTCGCCATCAAGGCATCCGCGTTCGTTAACACACTTCGACTTCGTCGATATTTGGATTTGGGTCGCAATCAATGCACACCCGAGTTTAAGAAAATAATTAAATCACGCTTAAGGGTTCTAGCATGATAAGGTTTGGGAAAAGCCGTTGAAATTTGCTAAAACAGTCCCTCCAAATTCTAACTATTTTTTTTAATAATCAATTATCGAGGATCCTGCAATTATTCTTGGTTTAGTGAGGCTTATCTCAAAATTTTAAGCCATTTTTAATCATTATTAATTTATTTAAGAATTACGACGTCATGAAAACGTGTTTCTAATCACATCACCCCCAGTGTACACGTGATTATTAACACATTTTGATTTCGCCGAGACTTGGATTTGGGTCGCAATCAATGCACACCCCAATTTAAGGAGGTAATTTTAGTTAAAATCGCGTCTAAAGAGGCTAACGTGTTGTTATCTTTTGGGAAGGCCATGAAATTTGCTAAATGGCCCGTCCCGAATCTCAAAGTATTTTTAATAAGTAATTAATGAGGGCCCCCGCAATTGTTTCTATTTGGTGAGGCTCTTCTCGTTTATTATTAAAGGTCAAATCTAAAATGACTATGATTTTCTATTTTTATTTGTCTCTAATAGAAAAAGAAGTCCCAATTAATTAGATTGTTATAGAGCTATTTATATTTGGGGTCCATGAACACTTGAATTCAAATCCTTAATCAATTGTGGGACTTGAACACAAGCCATACGAAATAGTCACTGCCCAATATGTTAAGGGCAGGCCACGTGAAACTGGGCCCAGGTCCAAACGAATGTGGTGTTTAAAAACGAACCTGGGCCGATTTATTCAATCAACAAGGCCCAAAGCTGCTTAAGGCAAGCTGCCAATCTTGATTTCCAGTCAAACCCAATTTTACTTCAATTACTGGACCTAATGTATATACTGAAGCTTAAGTTACTCTAATTGTCTTCACCAATTGTGAACGAGAAGAAGCAATGTTTACTTACTTGAATTAATGAAACAGTGATTAAACCATTTTATGAAATTGTTCTATTTACCTAGCATGAATTTAACTATCTATGAACAAATAAGCTGGATATAATGGCTTATACACACAAGCAGTCTGATCATTTTGTATTAATCCCAGCTAACAGTTTATGAACTAAACACTGAAGCAATTTGAAACTCTAGAGTTGAAATACTGTAATCCTTATTGAACAAATGCCATTTCCTATTAAAACAAAGCCCATTTCTATTTGCTTCATCTAAGTGTTGATACACAGAATTGTACCACAGCATTCGAATTTCAACATTTGAACTATACAATAACGAAATGTACTATATTATAGCAATGAATATTCATCAGTTCATCAGTCCAAACCTACCAACAATTTCCGCTATCAAAACAGAATTTAATATGAACTAAGCTATAATTACACCAGAAATTTAAACAGGATCAACATGAGGATGATTTCATTTCATGTATCAAACTTGAAATTACAGCAGGGTTCAAATGTGTACCTGGAGTTGGAAATATAAAAAGAAGAAGGAGAAATAGGTCAGCAGCTGGTAGCAAACTCCAGCAAACAACAATCAAAAGCAACAGGCACGATTTGGGACCAAAAAGAAAACCAAAAAACCAAGAACACCCAGCAATCGAAAAGTAGAAAGACCCATTCGATAAAGCCCAAATCTAAATCGAAGCACACCCAATCAAAGTTGTTCAGAAACTCAGCTACCAAAAGCTTAATTCAGAGAAGATAACTAGCAAATACTCTTGAAATTGGACTACCAATGCCAATGGAACAGTTTTTCCTTAAGGTTTTCTATTGTTGTTTTTTTTATTTTGAATTTTTAGCTTTCCAGATCAAATAAGCAGTATTTTAATGAACTTTTTATGGCTGAAGCCCCCAGACCCCTTTCACAAGGCAAATGCATGCCTTTTTATAGGAAGAAAATCAGGCAGCCCCTTCAAAATCTATTTTTATTATAAGTCCCTTTTTAATTTCATTTCAACCCCTCAATTTCTGACTTATTGTCCAAGTAACTAACCCCAAATTTTATGACTTACACTAAAACCCCATTTAAGAAGGTCTTGGAAGGTTCCTTTTGATATACAAAGCCTATACTACCCTTATCCTTGTTTTAGATTTACTATCCTAAAAGATTCTACCCTTTTCTCATGCCCATAATACCCTTAGAATCTCCTAAAATTACTGCAGCCCTTTAATTAACTGAATAAGAACCTTTTTACCCCTGCTATTTTACTATAGTTATCCTAATGCTTCTTGAATCAGCTATAACCAATCATACAGACTAAAAACAAACAGACTTCAAACCAAAACTTAGATCAAATTTTAAACCAACTAATTAACTTAATGAGTCCAGCCTAATTAAAACAAGAAAATTAACTAGAAGGATCAACAGATAACCAGAGAAGTCAAGATATAAACACTCGAATAATTATTTGGTATACTATTATCAATACTACTTATGCGACTTATTATCTACGAACGATATTAAAATGAAGTTGATAATAAACAATCCTACTGACAATAAATTCAAACTTATTGCTAACAGTGGGCTTAACTAATTAGCAAGGCTTATACTAAAAAAGAAAAAATCAGAATAACCAACAAAATCCAAGAATTACTAATTGAGAAGAGAAGAAGAAAGAGAAATTAAGCTAAACTAAACTAGAAAACTTACTGCTATAATAGAGAAACTCAGCCGACGTATTTGAGAGAATCTTTCGAGATTCTTGACACGAAACATCCCTAGTCATGTGTTTTCATAGGAATACACATGACTGGGGATATTTCGGTCAAGAATCATAGAGATTGAAGCATAGACTTAGGGCCAGAAAATCTTGAAATTACCATTCCTGTAGTTCTAACTATATTCGAGCCAAGAAACTACGAGATTGGTGTAGATGGGGCCAAGGCGGTTCTATGGTGTAAAAATGGGCTTATTTGTCATAAATTGTGTTCGCCAGAGTAGGGTTTCGGAGACACAAAAATTGATATTCGAAGGAGTCGAGCCTGATTTGAGGGAAACTATTCATGGGATTGAAGAGAGGAGGTTCAAGGCTTTCTAGGGTGTAATTTTGGGAGGCAACTGAGGTAGTGGCATTTACCGGCGACAACTTTGCCGGCGAGCTATATATACGATGAAGGAGAAGCTGTCTCTAAATTTTGCTAAGGCTTCAGACAATTATATGTCTAACTAATGTGAGTTTGCGGACCGTTGGATTAAAGTGCATGGATGGTTGAGATTGGATACATGTAACCCTACACGTCGTCGTTTAAAATTTTTATGTGGTCTGATATTATATTGATGGAACGACGTCGTTTTGATTTAATGACGGTCCAATCCTGCCCGTTAGATCAAACAAATGAATGGTCCATATCTAATGGCTCAAAACTCCGTTGTTTTAATGAGTGAGCTGACTTATAATTTGACCGTTAGATCAAAATTTCAACGGTCCAGATCTCCTATAACTAAACGACGTCGTTTGGATTCTGAAACATACAGACCGGGTATTGGGGTGGGTTGAGCTGGATCGTGGGCTGGTTTAGCTTTGGGCTAGGGTTTCTGGCCCAACAATTGTGTGTGTGTGTGTATATATATATATATATATATATATATATATATATATATATATATTTTGTATTTTTATTGATTTTATAAAATTGAGATTAAACTAATAGTCATACTAATCTAAAAATTATTTAATAACTATTTTGTAGTAATTTTCAATTAAAACCATAAGATCCTTTTTTTGATTTTTCTTCCATTTGTTTTTTTCTAAAATGCATTAATACTAAAAATGCAAAAATCTAAATGCATATGCATATTTTTGTATTTTTAATATGAGTTATTATGTGACCAACTAACACAAAGAATGCAACAAAATTCTTAAAATTGTCAAAGTCATTTTATTTGACATTTTTGGAATAATTTGCTTAAGGTAAAAATCACATGCTCACAACGACATGGAACATGTCTTTGTCAAACATTTCCAATACAACATCGACACTGTCCTAGACCGCATTTCTCTTTCAAACCTGAAGAAGAAACCAAGTGAAAGTTTCAGGGAATATGCCCTTAAATGGAGAGAGCAGGTAGCTTGCGCTAAGCCACCCATGGATGACCACGAGTTAATCACTGTCTTTCTTCAGGCTCAAGAGCCGGATTACCTTCAAAACATGATGTTCGCAGTTGGTAAATCATTCTTAGAAGCAATCAAAATGGGAGAAATGGTAGAGAACGGTCTTAAGACGGACAGAATTATAAGTCAAGCAGGTCTCAAAGCTGCATCTTAGGCTGTCCAAATTGAATCTGGTGACACGAATGAGAGGGCTGAAGAAATCATGATGATATCTGGGTCGAGAAGAGGTCCCACAAGAACACCTCAAAGGTACGTGCAGCCTCATCAGGTTTTCCATGACCCCCCTAAGCATTACTATCCACCTCAAAACCCACATACTCTGTTGATCCACCCCATTATGTTTCCCAGACATCAAATCACCCAAGAAAGCGAGCACTAGTATCACAAAATCTCCACCAGCCTTTGCAAAATTTTCAAGTACCTTATAACCCACATCCAAGCCAGGTGTATAAAGGGAAACATGTCACGACCCGTATTACCCACCATCGGGAATCGTGATAGCGCGTACTGTCGGAGCTAGGCAAGCCGAACATTTAGAATCACATCACTGATTTCGTTTAAAAAATATAGTAACGGAAACATTAAAATAAAGCGGAAGACTTTAAAAATGTTTAAAGAACTAAAAACTGAAATACGAAACTCCAAATTGCACTTCTACCCAGTATCTGGTATCACTACTCACAGACTACTATAGAATACTGAAACAAGGGTCTGAAAGAAATACATATAACCGTTTTCCCGAAGACATGGGACAACAGAATAAAGTAAGGATAGAGAAGGCGTCGGGTCTGCGGACGCCTGCAAGCTACCTTGGTGCCTCGCGGATCTGAATGCTAACACCTCCACCACTGCTGCTACTGTTGTCTGAATCCTGTATCTGCGCAAAAGAGCGCAGAGTGTAGATTCAGCATAACCGACCTCATGTGCTGGTAGGTGCCTGGCCTAACCCCGACAAAGTAGTGACGAGGCTAGACAGGACCTCTCACAATTAACGTGTACAGATATACGTGCAATAACAGGAAATACATGAATTTAAACAACTAAGAGGGAGGGTAGCATGCTATGGGGTACGACAGTTTAAATATAGAAATCATCGGGTAAGACATGAAACCGTACAATAACAAATGATAAGGAAAACACAGGAAAACCCTACATACAGAAAACAATATACTTGATGCATACTCCGTTGCCACGTGCAACCCGACCCTCCGATTTCATATTGGTTAGTGTTGCGGCGTGCAACCCGACCCTTCCGATTAATATATTGGTTAGTGTTGTGGCGTGCAACCCGACCCTTCCGATATAATTCCTCACTCAACAGCATCAACAAAGAGGCAATGAAGTAATGAATAGTGGAAGAAATCTACGCAAGGGAATTAAACCATCCAATTAGATCCCGTCAAGGGAGCAATATCAACAACTAAATTCAACAAAACATCACGGCAAGGTAATACCCAATAACAACACATCCCGGCAAGGGAGGATACAATAAATCCTTTAATCCCGTCAAGGGAATAATCACAATAATTCCTCTCTTAATTACTTATTTCTCGAGTATCAATTTCTAGTACGAGCCAATGCTCCAAATAAAAAACCAATCACAAACCTTCCTCATCTATTCACATTATATTAAGCTTATCAATTAATCAATAAGGTGAATCATGAAGTCCGAATCAATCACAAATAAGACTCACGGTCATGCTAGACTTAGGTCCATAGATAACCGTCACCATGCCTATACACCTACTTCACAAAGCAAGTAACAAATAATATCCTAATCCTATTCCCTCAAGCCAAAGTTAGAACCAACACTTACCTCAAATGCTCCAAAAATCCACTCAAACCTCTAGAATAGCTTTACCCCTCGAATTCAGCACAAAACCGCTCGAATCTAGTCACAAATTACTTGAATGTATCAACAATGCTAATTGAATCAACTTGAATGCATAAAAATGAATTTTCCCAAGGTTTTACTCAAAAATTCCCAAAACGCCCCTGGGCCCACGTGGTCAAAACCCGAAGTTCGAACCAAAACCTGGTCACCCATTACCCCATGAGTTCATATCTATGATTTATTTTGAAATCGGACCTCAAATTGAGGTCCAAATCCCCAATTTTAACAAAAACTAGGTTCTACCCAAAATCCCCATTTTTACCCATGAAAAACCTTGATTTTAAGATGAAAACATGATAAATGATGTTAAAGATTGAAGAAATTAAGTAAAAGTTGACTTACAAATTATTTGGAGAAGAGAGAGTTCGTGAAAAATCGCCAATGGGTGTTTTGGTTTTGAAAATATGAAAAATGAATCTTCAAAATCGTCTGAGTATGAATATGCAGGTCTCTGATGTCGCATTTGCGAACAAGGGTTCGCAATTGCGAACCCCGACCAAATATGGGAATTGTGAAGTCAAGTTCGCATTTGCGAACTCTGAAGGACACTGGGAAGGTCGCATTTGCGAACTATTGTTCGCATTTGCGAAGTTCCACATCCGCATTTGCGGACAGTCATTAGAATTTGAGAAGACTAGGTTCGAGGGCAGGCATCATATTTGCAATAATATTCGTCACATTTGCGAAAGTTGCTGCCCGGGTGAAAGATAGCATTTGCGATAGAGAGCTCGCAATTGCGAGCTCGCATTTTTGAGTGCTAGCTTCACAATTGCGACGCCTGCAGAACAGAAGCACAACAGGTTTTTCAACTATGAGAAATGCAATCCGACACCTACCCAAAACTCATCCGAGCCCTCGGGGCTCCAAACCAAATATGCACACAACCTCAAAAACATCCTACAAACTTACTCGTGCGATCAAATCGCAAAAATAACACAATATACATAGAATCGAACCTCAAAACTCATGATTTTCATTTCAAACTTCTTAAACTTTCAAACATGGAACTCATAGTCCGAAACATGTCAAACGACTTCCGTTTTCAACCACAATTCATAAAAATGCTTAACGCATATTTAAGACCTGTACCGGGCGTCGAAACCAAAATACGAGCCCGATACCTATATTTTCTAACTCATTTTCATTTCCATTTTTCGTAATAATTTCAGAAAATAATTTAACAGAAAAATTATTTTACCGGGGTTCTGGACCTCGGATTTCGACTACGGGCACATGCCCGAGTCCCATATTTTTCTACGGACCTCCCGGGACTGTCACATTGCGGGTCCGGGTCTGTTTACCCAAACTGTTGACCAAAGTCAACTATATCAATATTAATATCAAAATTCTTCAAAGTTTTCACATAATTCACATATTTTAACATAAAAACTTTCCGGCTTCGCTCTCGAAATTTTCACGCAAATCGAGGTAACAGCCAAGCAAGGTTTCTACGGCCTCGGAAGCACGGAAAAAGGGAGAAATACGATGATGACCCTTTAGGTCGTCATATTCTCCACTGTTAAAACAATCGTTTGTCCTTGAACGGACAAAAGAAAGAAGTATCCGAGTTAGGAAATAGATGAGGGTAACGGCTTCGCATATCAGACTCAGACTCCTAGAGGCATTGACCTCCCCACTAAACATACACTGAAGGAAAACTCTTCGACCTCAACTATCGAACCTGCCGGTCTAGAATAACTACCGGCTCCTCTTCGTAGGATAGATACTTGTCCAACTGGATAGTGTTGAAATCTAACACGCGGGTAGGATTGTCGTGGTACCTCCAAAGCATAGATGCATGAAACACCGGATGCACGACTGACAAGCTAGGTGGCAAGGCAAGTCTATAAGACACCTCTCCCACTCGATCAAGAATCTCAAATGGGCCAATGAACCTAGGGCTATGCTTTCCCTTCTTCCCAAATCTCATCACGCCCTTCATAGGCGATACACGGAGCAATACTCGCTTGCCAACCATGAAAGCTACATCTCGAACCTTGCGATCTGCATAACTCTTATGTCTGGACTAAGCTGTACAAAGTCTATCCTGCATATTTCGGACCCTATCCAAGGCCTCCTGAACCAAATCCGTACCCAATAACCAAGCCTCTCCCGCCTCAAACCATCTAACTGGAAACCGACACTGCCTACCATATAACGCCTCATACAGAGCCATCTGAATGCTGGAATGATAGCTGTTGTTGTAGGCAAATCCTGCTAACAGCAAAAACTGGTCCCACGAGCCTCCAAAATCAATAACACAAGATGGAGCATATCCTCAAGAATCTGAAAAGTCCTCTCGGACTGACCGATCGTTTGGGGGGTGAAATGTTGTACTCAACTGAACCTGGGTTCCTAACTCATGTTGAACCGCTCTCTAGAAATGCGAGGTAAATTGTGGACCCCAGTCTAAAATAATCGATATAGGCACCCCATGAAGGCGAACGATCTCTCTAATATAAATCCCGACAAATCTCCCGGACGAATAGGTGGTGGCAACCGGAATGAAATGCGCTGACTTGGTCAGCCTATGAACAATAACCCAAACTGCATCAAACTTCTTCCGAGTCATCGGAAGACCAGTAACAAAATCCATGGTAATTCTCTCCCACTTCCACTCAGGAAACTCAATCCTCTGAAATGAACCACCGGCCTTTAATGCTCATACTTGACCTGCTGACAATTCAAACACTGAGCCACATATGCAACAATGTCCTTCTTCATCTTACGCCACCAATAATGCTGCCGCAAGTCATGATACATCTTCGCAGAGCATGGGTGAATAGAATACCAAGAACTGTGGGCCTCCACTAAGATCAACTCTTAAATCCCATCGACATTGGGCACACATACTCACCCCTGCAACTTCAAAACACCATCCGCATCTACAGTCACCTTCGTGGCACCTCCATGCTGCACAGTGTCTCTCAGTACACACAAATGAGGATCATCAAATTGCCTATCACAAATACGCTCCAATAATGAAGAACGAGCGACCGTGCAAGCTAAAACTCGGCTAGGCTCAGAAATGTCCAACCTCACAAACCGATTGGCCAAGGCCTGAATATCCAAAGCAAGTCGTCTTTGGATGATCGGAATATAAACAAGTCACCCATGCTGGCTGACTTCCTACTCAATGCATCTGCCACCACATTGGCTCTCCCCGGGTGGTACAAAATAGTTACATCATAATCCTTCAATAGCTCCAACCATCTCCACTGCCTCAAGTTCAACTCTTTCTGCTTGAACAAGTATTGCAGACTCTTGTGATCAGTGTACACCTCATATGTCACACCATATAAGTAATGCCTCCAAATCTGCAAAACATGAACAATGGCTGCCAACTCTAAATCATGGACTGGGTAGTTCTTCTCGTGGGTCTTCAACTGCCTCGAATCATAGGCAATGACTTTGCCATTCTGCATCAACACTGCACCAAGCCCAATATAGGAATCATCAAAATAGACCGTATAAGGCCCTGAACTTGTGGGAAAAACCAATATCGGTGTCGTAGTTAGAGCTGTCTTGAGCTTTTGAAAGCTCTTCTCGCACTCGTCTGACCACCTGAACTGGGCACCCTTCTGGGTCAACCTGGATGCCCTCTGCTGATACTACATGACCCAGAAATGCAACTGAACTCAACCAGAACTCGCACTTTGAGAACTTGGCATACAACTGACTATCCTTCAAAGTCTGAAGAACCACTCTGTGGTTCTACTCGTGCTCCTCCTGATTGCGGAAGTACAAAATAATAGCATCAATAAAGACGATCATGAACAAGTCTAAATAAGGCTTGAATACTCGGTTCATCAACTCCATAAATGTTGCTGGGGCATTGGTCAACCCAAATGACTTGACCAAAAACTCATAATGCCTGTACCAAGTGTGAAATGTTATCTTAGCAACATCAGACGCCTTAATCCTCAACTGATGATAGCCCGATCTCAAATCTATCTTTGAAAACACCTTCACACCCTACAACTAGTCAAACAAATCAGCAATCCTCGGCAGTGGATACTTGTTCTTTATCGTCACCTTGTTCAACTGCCGGTAATCAATGCACATCCTCATCGACCCATCCTTTTTCTTCACAAATGGAACCGGCGCACCCCAAGGAGAAACACTAGGCCTGATAAAAACCTTCTCTAGCAAGTCTTGCAACTGGTCTTTTAACTCTTTCATCTCTAGCGGCGCCATACGATACGGCGGAAAAGAAATGGGTTACGTGCCTAGAGCCAGATCAATACAAAAATCAATATCCCTGTCGGGCGGCATACCCGGCAGGTCTGAAGGAAAAACCTCTGGGAACTCCTAAACAATAGGAACTGAGTCAATAGAAGGAACCTCTGTGCTAGAATCACGAGCATATGCCAAATAAGCTAAACACCTCTTTTCGACCATGCGTCGAGCCTGAACATATGGAATAACACTGGCATGTCCTGGGGTCCCTCTCCACTTCAATTACTTGAATGTATCAAAAATGCTGATTGAATCAACTTGAATGCATAAAAATGAATTTTCCTAAGGTTTTACTCAAAATTCCCAAAATGCTCCCGGGCCCACGTGGTCAAAACTCGAAGTTCGAACCAAAACCCAGTCACCCATTACCCCACGAGTTTATATCTATGATTTGTTTTGAAATCAGACCTCAAATTGAGGTCCAAATCCCCAATTTTAACAAAACCTAGGTTCTACCCAAAATCCCCATTGTTACCCATGAAAACCCTTGATTTTAAGATGAAAACATGATAAATGATGTTAAAGATTGAAGAAATTAAGTAAAAGTTGACTTACAAATGATTTGGAGAAGAGGGAATTCGTAAAAAATTGCCAATGGTTATTTTGGTTTTGGAAATATGAAAAATAAAGCTTCAAAATCGTCTAAGTATGAATATGCAGGTCTCTGATGTCGCATTTACGAACAGGGGTTCGCAATTGCGAACCCCGACCAAATATGGGAATTGCGAAGTCGAGTTCGCATTTGCGAAGTTGAGTTCGCAAAAGGACACTGGGAAGTACGCATTTGCAAACTAGTGTTCGCATTTGCGAAGGTCCACATACGCATTTGCTGACAGTCATTCGCATTTGCGAAGACTGGGTTCGAGGGCGGGCATCGCATTTGCGATAATATTCTTTGCATTTTCAAAAGTTTCTGCCCAGGTGAAAGATCGCATTTGCGATAGAGCTATCAAGTCTAGCATGATCAGAAGATGTTACAAATCTTTGTTTAATCATGTTATTTGTGCTTGGCATGTTTTGAAGATTGGAATGACGAAGGAATTTTGTTTTTCTATGTAAACACTTTATCCTTCATTAACCCTTTGTGCCTTATTTGTTTTATTTCATACCCCTCTTTCGGAATCAGTAGCAATGAGCAGAAACAAAAACATGAAAGATAAGAAAAGAAAAGGAAGAAAGAAAAGAAAACATCAAAAACAACAAGGCAACAAAAGAAAAAAAAAGGAGAGGAAAGAGAAAGAAAAAGAAAAATAAAAGTAATAAATAAGTGAAAAGGAAAACAACAAGGAATTGGGTGAACTACATTTGACATGATTCCTTAAAGAGGATTCGTAGGCGTTTCACGGCTCGGTCATAGTGTAACAAAAATCAAAAGATCCCAAAGAAACTGGGGTAGAAGTTGTGTTTGTTGTAAAGAAATCTAGTTCCGAAGGTTGTAATTTTGCACCCAAGTTGATTCGTTAGAGCCTTTAATACCCTTTCTTTCCAGCCCTACCAAAAATCCCACATTACGATCCAAAGAAAGACCTTCTGACCAGTCTTCAAAAGATGCCAATTCAGGCAAATGAAAGTCGAGAATAACACTTTGATCCCCAACAAAAAGGTAATACAAATGAGAGAGTCTTATCGGTGAAAACTTTCGCAGGCACCATAAGGCGACGGAAGTTGAGAGAAATAAAACAAGAGAGTATTATTGGTGAAAACCTTCACGGGAACCTTGAGGCGACTGTGAGTTAAGAGGCTTGATAGTAAAAAAACCTTTTAGGCACTACAAGTTGAATGAGGATTGTGAATTGAATTGGATATGCAGAACATGGAAGTCCCGCTTCACAGAACGACAAGAGAAGAACATCAAAATTGCTTAACAGAGTAGGCTGTAAGTGTATGTCACAGTCTTAGAGTTAGTATCCACATCCAATAAGTTTCTACGTTTAGTTCTCTTGTTAGGAATCATCGTTTTCCTTTTTCCTTTATTCTACTACTTTTTCTTGTTCACTTCTTCTTCCGAGTCTGTCTGGTCAAAACAAGTGAGAAATGACTTCAAAATTTGCCATCACCTTCCCAATTACACAAGACAAGATCGGTGCTAGCAAATCAATGTGGCATAAGTCGGGAAAGCACAACTAGGGTGCTAAGCTGGTAATAATCAACATGCTTTGGTATCCCTACAAAATACAAATGTTTGATCCTTATCGGTTCATGGAGAATGCAACAGATGAAGGGTGTTGGGTGAATGAATCAAAGATATATTTTGGGATAAGATGGACAAAAAGGTTGGACCAGTGACAACCAAGGCATCCCAAACAGAAGGCAAAGGTTATAGTTCTCAAGGACAAGGCCAATGATTTATATCAGGAAAAAGCAACGCGTGCAGAAGGTGGTAACATGCAATATGCTGGGGGATTAGAGGAAACACAAGGGTTGGGTAAATGATGGTCCAGGATCAATACAACAGATTTTGGATTCAAATAGAGAGAGGTATTTTGTGGTTTAAGGTTTACAAAGGGAGTGGTTAGTCAAGGTTCAAGTAGGGTCTTCAAATCGGTTATCATGTCAGGAGAAGGAGTAAAAGACCTCAAAGCCGAGGCTAGTGGATAAATAAAGAAAGAACAACATATACGCGGAATGAAAGCAATTGACATGAGTTGGGATTCATGTAAGACACAAAGGTCAGGGAGATGCCGGTTCACGAGCAATGCAACAAAAAGAAGATATCGGGTCTGAATGGAGAAAAGATATTTTCAGTGACACGGATGACAGAGAAAGTGGTTGATCAACAAGCAAGATCTTCGAATGGAAGTTAGTTATCGTGGGAAGTTAAAGGAGAAATCACCTTCAAAAGTTCAAGACATTCGGGCGAAGCAGAGCGTGGAAAAGAGGAAATCATCCCTAGTGAGAAGGTCACAACCAAATACCCTTTTCAAAACTGACAATTTTTCTTAGTATGTAACAGGAACAAAGCTAGTCTGGCTATGGTGCATAAAATCATAGTCTGATGAGTTTTTCTCCTAAGATAGAAAATCTTATTCTGATGAATTTTTCTCCTAAGATCACACAAAAATGGACCTAGTCTGATGAATTATCTCCTATAGTCAAAATGTTAGTGTGATGAATTTTTTTCCTAATATAGGAAATCTTAGTCTGATGAATCTTTCTCCTAAGATCACACAAAAATGGACCTAGTCTGATGAATTATATCCTAGGATCAAAATCTTAGTCTGATGAATTTTTCTCCTAAGATAGGAAATCTTAGTCTGACGAATCTTTCTCCTAAGATAACAAGAAGTGGGAAGTAACAGTTGGAAATAAGACAACAAAAGGGGAAGGCAAGAGTTGGAAGGTTTCCAATAAGACAACAAAAGGGCAAGGCAACAATTGGAATGTTTCAGATAAGATAACAAGAAGTGGGATGCAACAATTGGAAAGTTTCAGATAAGTTAAACAAAAAAAGGGAAGCAACAATTGTGAAGTTTCAGACAAAATAACAAAAACGGAAGCAACAATTGGGAAGTTTTTGACAAAATAACAGGAAGTAGGAAGTAACAGTTGGAAAGTTGCAGATAAAATAACAAGGCAACAGTTGGAAGGTTTCAAGTAAGATAACAAAAGGGGGGAAGGCAACAATTGGAAAGTCTCATGTAAGATAACAAGAAGTGGGAAGCAACAGTCGGAGAGTTTAGGATAAGGATAAAAATCTTAGTTTGATGAATCTTTTTCCTAAGATAACAAAAATGGACCTAGTCTGATGATTTTTCTACTAGGATCGAAATCTTAGTCTGATGAATCTTTTTCCTAATATAAGGATAAAAATCTCAGTGTGATGAATCTTTCTCCTAAGATAAGGATCGAAATCTTAGTCTGATGAATTTTTCTCATAAGATAAGGATCGAAATCTTAGTCTGATGAATCTTTCTCCTAAGATAACAAAAATGAACCTTGTCTGATAGATTATCTCATAGGATAACAAAAAGGAAAGAACCATCCCAAAAAGAGTACCACAACCATATTTTAAATTGCCAAGATTGAAACGGGGGCAGAAAATCTCGTTTGATTCGGGAGAACCCACCGTAAGGAAAGGCAAGCACCAAACAGAACAGGGAAGACAACACAAGTTTTAAATGAAAGCAATTTCAAAGGAAGATAATTCAAGTTTCATGGGGAAATGGTTCAAGAAAAGGGAAAACAATTTCAAAAGAAAACATTTATTAAGTTGTTGAGGTTAGGTGCCCGCCTTAAGAACGGAATGGCATTTTATTTTTAAGTTGTTGTTGAAGTTAGGTTCCCGAATGAAGAACGGAAAGGCGTTATATTTTTAAATTGTATTTGAAGTTTTAAATTATAGTTGAGGTCAGGTGCCCGCCTGAAGAACGGAATGCCGTTTTATTTTTAAGTTGTTGTTGATGTCAGGTGGCCGCCTGAAGAATGGAAAGGCGTTATCTTTTTAAATTGTATTTGAAGTTTTAAATTATAGTTGAGGTTACGTGCCCGCCTGAAGAATGGAATGGCGTTTTATTTTTAAGTTGTTGTTGAAGTCAGGAGCTCGCCTGGAGATCGGAATGACGTTATATTTTTCTAAGTTGTTGTTGGACTCAGGAGCCCTCCTGGAGATCAGAATGACGTTTATCTTCTAAGTTGTTGTTGAAGTCAGGAGCCCGCTTGGAGATCGGAATGGCGTTATATTTTTGAGTTGTTGTTGAAGTCAGGAGCCCACCTGGAGATCGAAATGGCGTTATATTTTTTAAGTTGTTGTTGAAGTCATGAGCCCACTTGGAGATCGGAATGGCATTATATTTTTAAGTTGTTGTTGAAGTCATGAGCCCACCTGAAGAGTAGAAAGGAATTTTATTTTTAAGTTATAGTTGAGTTCAGGAGCCCGCCTGGAGAACGGAAAGGCATACCTTTTTAATTCAATAAGTCAGCAACCCGCCAGGAGGGCGGAAGGTTACAACAAAAATCCCCAGCATAAATTCAAATTCATAAATCAGAAGGACGGCAACAGAGGTCGGAAGAAAGTAGTTCAAGCTTCGAAGGAAAAATAATTCGAAGCCAACAAGAAGAAAAAAAGCAGTTCGAGTTCGGATATCAAGAGAAGGCTATGAGTCAAGTAAGAAGTGAGGAAACATAGGAAGAGACACATGGCAACAAGACACACAAGAGCAAGTTTGAAGGTCTAGATAGGATTTTGCAATTCATAGACTATAATTGAGTCTAGCTTCTTATTTTTCTTTCAGCATGATGTAATAAGGAGGTCATTAGGAGAGTAACAGCAGTAGCAACAACAGTAACCGCAGCTTCGCGGTAGTTCCGACTACCAAAATTTCTCAAACTACATTGACCTGATTCCCTTTTAGCCAGGGATATGTAGGAAATCTTTGAAGCAGAGGTTCGGTCAAATATTTCAAAAATGCTTCACACAGAGTACTCAAACAGGCAAAAATCGCTTGTATCCGCTCACTTTGTCTTTGCACGAAAACTCTTCATGTTTACGGGCAAAGAGGAGCAGTTGTGAGCACGAGATTTTTGCCTCACAGGAACTACTCCCAAAGAAATCAAAACAAAAATTATGTGTTTTATTGTGTGTATTTTTGTAAATTTTTGTGGTATTTTCTGTCATTATTTGCCTGTGTCCGTGAATGTTTATGTGTTTAAATAAATGAAAAATACAAAAAAATAGGTTGCATTTGCATTTAAGATTTAATTTCATTATTTTTTAATTGAGTAGTAAATTACTTATTTTACAAAAAAATGAAATATTCACAACAAAAAAATTATGTTTTTTTAATTTAGTATTTGATTACGTGTGATGATTATTATTAGGTTAACCAGTATTTTTTAAAGTTAATTAGGGATTATAATTTAATTTAGGACTTTGGTTTTAATTTTGAAAAACTAATTTAGGAAGAAAATTGAAAAGGAAATAAAAAGAAGGAAAAGATTGAGAGAAATTGAGGTATTGGGCCATTTTTAATCAAAATCCCAGGCCCAAATCGGTTATACCCACCAGTCTAGCCCAAAATCACGTTGCAACCCAATCAATCTCCAGACAGGACCAAAACGACACCGTTTCAAGTTGTTAATATGGGCCATTAAAATTCTTTCATCCAACGGCCAAAAACACATCTCATGAGCTATTATCCCGCCCCGACCTGTTCCCATACCCGTCCGCCTCATTTCTACACCAAACGACCCCGTATTCAATTAAGAGATTTGATCAAGGACGTTTGATCTCTTTGATCCAACGATCTACATTAATTCCTTGATTTAATATAAAAGCCCAAACCTTACCCCGCCCCCTCCCCTCAA
>MU755834.1:99344-112283 GCA_026770625.1 Nicotiana glauca | reverse complement strand
TTGTAGATTTTCTCTTTCTAATACCCCCCCCCCCCCCCCCCATCTTTGGGTAGAGTTACCACATTCCAACATATTAAGTGCATTTTCTTCTTTTCTGTAATAGTTCCCTATAGGAAATCCCTTTGAATTTTATCTATTTCTTTAAGGGTCCTACTAGGGAGCATTGAGAGTTGCATTTGGTGATTAGTAATTGTGTTTAGTGTAGACTTTATAAGAGTACACCCTCCTGCCGTATTGAGCCAATTGGCATTCCAAATGTTTAAACTTGCCCTCATTTTTTCAATTAAAGGCAAATAATCTTTATGTTTGTTTGGATTATCGCTCATTGGGAAACCTATGTAGCTACCAAAATCCTTACTAACCTTTATGTCTAACATGGAGATGATCCAGTTGCACAATCCATTTGAGCTAATCTTTGAAAGAAGCAGTTTTGATTTATCTTTATTGATGTTAAGCCCAGATAACTGGCAAAATACATCCATATTATCTTTCATATTAATGATTATTTTTTTATTAGCTCTACCCAATAAGGTTAAATGGTCGGCAAAAAACAAATAGGATAGCGGAGGGCTTTTTTTATTCAATAGAATTGGATCCCACCGTAGGGTGTCAACTTGGTGTTCTATATTTTTAGATAACATATCCATGCACAAGATAAATATATAGGGTGATATTGGGTCCCCTTGTCTGATTCCCCTTATAGGGAAAACTTCTCAGTTTTATTACCATTAACAAGAATTGAGATAGAACTAGTAGTAATGCAACTTAGAATAAGAGAGGAAATATTATGAGGGAAATTGTGGAACCTTAGTGTTCGATAAACAAAATACCATTCCAATTTATCGAAAGCCTTTTCCAGATCTAGCTTTAAAAGCCAATTTCCTGTTCTTGTCCTGTTATTAAAGCATTTTAGGACCTCTTGAATAATGATTACATTATCACTAGGTCGTCTATTTTTTACAAAGCTAGTCTGATGATCACTAACTATCTTGTTTAATAAAGGCTTAATGCGGTTTGTAATTATCTTAGTAATTACTTTATATAAAGTATTACAAACACTAATAGGTCTAAAGTTTTGTAGTTTGTTAGCATTGTTGAATTTGGGGATCAAACAAACATAGGTTTTATTAAGGTCATACGGTATTGTTCTGGAATTAAAAATCCCTTGGCATAAATTAATAACCTTATGTCCTAGAATGGGCCAAAAATTTTGGAAGAAAAAGGGGTGTAACCCATCAGGGTCGGGTGCCTTGGTTGGTTTAAATGAAAAAATAGCTCTTCTAACCTCATGATTTCTAAGGGTCTTATCAAGGCAAGACAAGTCTATTTTGCTAAAATTTATACTAGCCAAATTTAACTGTTTCCAATTTGTGACTTCATGAGAAGTAGTAAATATATTGTGGAAGTAATTTGACACATGATGGATGAGAGAATTTTGATTTTCAATCCAGGAGCCATTGTTTTTCTTGAAGAAGACAATATTATTTCTCCTTCTCCGGTTAGTGGATGTATCTGGAAATATCTCGTATTTGCATCTTCGTTATTTAGCCAATTAACTCTAGAACAAAGTTTTCAATAATCCTCCTCTAATTTGAGAACAGAATCATACTCTTCTATAAGGTTAACTTCTACGTCCCTAAGAAATTGGCTATACTGGTAGTTAGGAGAGTTTTGGATGTCTATTATACGCTTTAATAGTTTCTTTTTTTTTGCAAAAATATTCCCAAAGATTTCCTTTTTCCATTACAAAATATTTTTTTGGAAATGCACAGTACCCTCTATAATGTCCTTATTAGCCCATCTATCCGTAACAATTCTTGGAAAATTTTGGTGGGAGCACCAAAATGTTTCCATTCTAAAGGGTCATTATTACTGTTAATATTATTATTAATATTGACTAATATATGGTTATGGTCCGAATGGATTTTAGGTAAGTGAGTAACCATAACCTTATTATACTCTTGTAACCAAATTTGATTAGTGTATACCCTATCTAACCTTTCCATAATGAGACCCCTATTTCTCCTACGGTGGTTTGACCAAGTGTATTTACACCTTTTGTAACCAAGGTCCATTAGGTGAAAATAATTAAGGCACTCAATAAGAGTACTAGCCCTTCTTTGATTAATATATCTCCCCCTCAAATTTTTTCGTAGAGTTAGTTATTTCATTAAAATCACCAGTCATAAGCCAGGGTCCCTTATATCTATCATAGATATATTTAAAATCATCCCACAATAACATCCTATTGGCTATATTATTTACTAGCATAAACTGTAGAAAAAAGCCAAGAGAAATTGTTGGGCTTTACCTCAATCATTACATGGATGGATTGACCATTTTTTGTAAAGTTGTACACTTTAACCACAGCCGTATTCCACAGGAGTACCATTCCACCACAATTTCCCACTGTTGGGACCTCGACCATCTCATTAAAGTTGTACCCTTCCAAAATAGAAACACGGATTTCCATTTTTGTTTCAAGAAGTGCAACTAGATTAGGCCTGTGAGTATCCATAATTTTACGAAAGTGCCTCCTAAAATTATCATTGTTTGCACCTCAAACATTCCAAACAATCATGTTACTCGGTTGAGGCATTGGACTCATTGTGGAGGGGATGTTTTTTGGATTCCTCCTCAAGGAATAGACTAGAATGACTACATTCTTGCCTACTGTAGGATCGTGGGGAGGACGGATGTCCAAGGAGCACTTGTAAAGTGCCGTTGGGAAGCTAAAGATACATTTTATGTCTAGCATTTCCTTATATATGAGTATTTTTACCTTGTTTAGGTTTGGAAAGGCTCTAACGGTATTTCTAGGTCCTCATCTTCTTCCTCCTGAGCCCCTTCCTGATTCTGCATATTTGGATTCGTTGTTGTACCTCTATTAGCTATGGATGTGGACTTAGTTGTTGGCCTTGCATAGGATGTTGTGGTGTCCATTATATAAAAATGGGATTCAGCATATTACATCCTCCGAGGCAAAGAATGGTAAGTTGATTGGTGGATTTTGTGGTAGTTTTTGGTTGGCATTGTATGATATGTTCCACACCTCTTGAATATTTTGCACTAGATTCTAGTTCAGTGATTGTGCAAGGGTTTGTAGAATATTACTCATCCACATCTGATTGATATAGTTATTCATGGCTAGGGTCATTCCCTCTAAGATCAGTTATGCAAGAAACTGTGTGTTTTGAATGATAAGAATGGAGTCTTGTACATTGATCTCCGTATTGAAGGAGATGGCTTGCCCCTGAAGTACAAGTTTCACCCATGTTTGGGGTACATGGTTGGGAGGGCTTGGTGGTTAGGCATAGACTATCGGTGGTGGTTGTATTTGGGGTGGGAGTGGTGGTAGGTTGTTCATTGTTGGATTCCTTGAGAGATAAAATAGTTGGAGTAGCCGATACCTTCTTCTCACTGTTAGTGGGGTTCTTGCCATTTTCAGATGTTAAGGGTAATATAGAGGGGTAAGTGACTATATGGGTAGTAGGGTTAGTAATTATTTGATCTAGAGTAATAGTATGATAGATTTTTTGCGTGCAGTTTATATCAATATCCACCGAATCTTGAATGGATATGCTAACGTCCACTTGGCATTGTTAAACTTCCATGTATTGCATGTATGAGTTGTTATTAGTGGAGGGAGTTTGCATATTGCTAATTTGATGATTATTATTTCCATCCTTTGATTGAGAGTTTTTGATACCCGGTTGTCTAGTAGTAGGTGTAATTATATTATTTTGGTTTAAAACTTTTATTAATGGGTTGTTTAATTGCTTGTGTTAGTTAAAGGATTTGATTCATTATTAGTGAGATTTTCTTGTGACATGTATTGGCCACATGTAGAGAGAATGGCATTAGTGCCATGCAATATAGGATTTTCATTTAATATTCTTTTCTTTGCATAATTTTGCAAAATAGTGTTCTCATGTGGTTTCTTAGTAAAACGACTATTACTCATGTAATGTGGTTTTCCAGTGGTATATGAAACTTCTATTCTTGTCTCCTTTCTCATATCTGATTGGAGATCAAAATAGGTAGAAGTAGTAGTTAATTTTGAGGTAGAAGTTAATTGTGTAGAAGTGTTAGTAAGGCCCGTACTTGGAGAATTGATGGACTTACCTGGCCTTGGTGCCAATAACCTTGCATGAGTACATGTGTCATTTGGGAAGATTACCCTCACTTGTTGTTGATTGGCTATCTTGCTCTTTCCCTTCTTTGGAAAGGACATTGTTTTCCACTCTTTTGTACCATCTCCTTCGAAGACTGCTGCTTCCTCAATGGCCCTTCCTTTTTGTTGTCCACTTGGTGCTATTCGATATGTGCAGCTAATGGTTGCATGACCCAATCATCCATAATTTTTGCATAGGAAACCTTCTCCTTCGTATAGGATTGGTTGATGGTGTTCGCCTATTAAAATAGAGGTTTGTACTTGATGGTTCAATGGCAATTCCACACATAGGCGAGCATATCTTCCTCTCAAAGTGGCAGATATGCATGCATCCACCTTCAGTAGCTTTTCAATACAGTTTCCAATTTTTGTGAGGATAATCCCATCATAAAATTCTGTAGGTAGTTGAGGTAATCTAATCCAAATAGATGTGTAGTTTTGGGATGCCCTATTTGCCATAAAAATTTGGGATCCATTTTTGTACTGATAAGAAGTGGCCATTTATGAACCATGGACCATTGTGGAGGATCTTGACCATGCTCTACTCTTTCATCAATTTAACCGTATAGTAATCCTCCCCTAAGTCTACTAGAGGGTAATTTTCATCAATCTTCCATAGTTCTTGTGTTTTCTTTTTTATGTAATGATGAATTATTCTTTTCCCCAAGAGCTTAATAATTAATGAATACCTCTATGGATTATACATTCTTCATTTGTATTCCTCACTCAGGGTAATTTGTCTCAAGTTCTTATACATAGATTCCAATTGGGGATCTTCATTTTCATAGGCTTGAATGTCCATTGATGTACCATGTGACCCTAAGTAGGAGTGTTGTTCCATAGAGAATAATTTCCCTTGGGTTAACTTTTCCTTATAGGAAGTAGAAATTGTTGGATGATTTGTTATATAGGATGATGAATTTTGTGTATGGATTTGTTTGTCAGGAATTTTGGGAGGGATTGGGCTAGAATTTTATGATGAAATTTGTAGTGAGAGGTTGCTCATTCTCTCTCTAGCACCTTCGCTCCTTGTTAAAATTTTAGTCTAATATTACCATTCTTCTTTCCATCAACGAAATTTGAAAATCTGTTACGAATAGTTCCAAATAAATAAATCTATGAAAAAAAAATCACAAAAGATGGTAGGCAATCTTCATCCTGTGAGTTTTGTTAGTAACATTCATAATTTTACCTAGCTACGCGATTGTGGGAGCCTAATTACCATTATTATGAATACTTACACCTAATTTCTTAAGACAACTTACATGTTTAGGGGTTTTTGGTTTTAGGCACCAAATTTTTTTTTCATTTTTCTATATTCTTACCCTGCTCTGATCGTTTTGCCAACGATATCCATTCCAATTTTTCTTCTTTTTTTTCATTATCAATTCTATTCATTTGGACCATCAGTTTTTGCTGCAATCACAAAACTAAAAATATGTTCATGCCTATTTCCTATAAACTTCTGTCGCAATTTCTCGAATTTTCTTTCTTGAATTTCCCTAATTTTAGAAATACTAGTTCTACAGTTAAATAGGGTAATTAGAGCCCTAATTTTAGAAAAATTCCCCCTTGTTTTTTCTTTAACTTAAATGAATTAGATTAATGACTTTTTTTAAGAAATGATCTTATGATGTAAAAGATTCTGTCAGTTTTAAACTTGTGATGTAAAATAAGGCACTTAAATTTTGTGTGGTTATAAAGCATTATATAAAGGTAAATTATTTCCAAATAAGGAAAGATGTCATTCTTCATGGCACATACTACAAAGGAAATAGATTCACATAAATTGAAATAGAGGGAGTCTGAAACTTAATTGATGATTTTTGGACAAAAACCACCTTTTTAATTCTAAAAAAAAAGTTACACAAATAGGTATTTCGCATTACTATATTGCGAATTACTTTAACGAAAATTTGGATGTTAAAGTAATTCACAGTATAGTAATACGAAATATTTATTAAAAAAATTAAGCAATTCGCAGTACTATACTGCGAATTACTTTAATGCAGTATAGTTTTGCGAATTACATGAGGACTCCTATAAAACGCAGTACTATACTGCGAAGTAGGCTGAAATGTAGTTTTTACTCTGATTTTTGGCCCCACTAATAATTTAACTGACATAACAATAATTCAAATACATAAAATATAGTATTGTACTGCGAATTCCTTAAAAAAATTCTACACCCCAAGCTCAGACTTGCCTTATTTATAGGCGTTTCAATTTTATGAAAATTCATTCAATACTTAATTTCAAACATACGTTCATACTTCTCTATTCTTCTTATCAATCATTTTTTTACAATGTCTGAAGTGCCAAAGATAAGGGTTTCACTATATTGGGGGGTGAGGTTGTGTTGGAGAATAACTATGTGAGGTATAGCTCACCTCCACAGTGTCATGTTAAATTGCCTCTTACTATGGAGTACGATACATTGGTATCATTGTTACTTAAAAAATGAGTGAGACGAGGCGTTCGGTTAACCTTAAAGTAACCGGTAAATTTCTGTATTCAGTGATTCCGCAGGGGTTTGCTTATTATTCTGAGTTTAACATCGAGGATGATGAAAATCTTAAAGATTTTTTGCGGATTTCGGATGAATATAGGGAATTTATTGTAATAAAATTTTTGTAAATGTACGTCAAGGTGGAAGACGTTCCCAGTAATGATGGCGTGCATAGCAGGGATAACCCCCAGTCATCGGGTGGTTATTCTGGAGCAGTTTTTGCCGGACAGATTGCTGATGAAAGAGCTTTCCTTGATTTAAACTTGTCACCGCCGTCAAATGAGCAGCCACAAAATAATTTTTTGACTTTATATAATCAACAAGACGACTAGTAAACTTCAATTTTACTACGCTTTAGCGATATTTATTTAATGTTTTAATTGGATTTGTATTAACACTCATATTTTTCATAGGGGGTACCATCCGGATATGAATTTTACAAGTTATGACCCTGCCCCTAGTTGGAATATGCATAGTTTTGGAGTATTGGATCACGGTGGTCCATCTGGGAGTCATCACCAACAAGAAAATATCCATCATGAAACTTCAAGACAATACGATTTGTAAGTAAAGTGGTATAGTGTTATCTAAAGTATTTTTCTGGAGTTTTGGGTAACTTATCTTTTTGTTCTTTATCTGCAGTGAAACTAATCTTCTTGAAGCTCCTGACCTCACACAGTTGCCAATAGACGATGTATTTACTCGTGATTCGGCAGATCCGTGGAGTCAAGAAGATGATAGTGATTATGACAACAATGCGGATGAGTTTGGGGATGACACACCCTTCCATGAGAGGGTGATGACGAGGAGGATGAAGTGAATGTTGAACCTAAGCTGATGAGGGAGCATGTTCCTCCACCTCCCGCTTGACCAAGAGTATACGAGTCTCACGTGTCATTTCATGAACGAAATATTTCCTACCTTGATAATTTTCCAAGTATGCCAAATGTGGATGCCCTCATAAGGGATGATGATGAATTTCGATCAGCGATGTGGGATGAGTCTAGACCAGCTGTTCTAACAAAGGGCATGTATTTTCCCGATAAAGCTCGCCTAATCAGGGCTGTAAAAATCTACAGTATAAGAGAGTGCTGTGAGATGACGGTAAGTGAGTCAACTATGGATAAATACAAGGTTGCATGACGTAGGTGTTTTATGGGTTGTCACTAGATGTTGCGCGCCACCAAGAAGAAATTAGGTTTGTGGAAAGTTGGTAGATTTATTAGCGAGATCAGATGTGAAATTGACACATACAATGAGAATCACTTCAACTTGGATGTGGACTTGATTTCTCTAATCTTGATTCCATATTTGGAAGTGTCCATTAGGTTCAAGATTAAAAAGTGTATTACAGTTATCCACCAAGAGTATTGTTGTACTATAACCAAAAGAAAGGCATATCTCGGTCGCAAACGTGCCTTTCAACTTATTTATGGCGACTAGGATAAGTCTTTTTCAAATCTGCCCAGGAACATGGCCACACTATAACACTTTAACCCAAGGACTGTTGTTCAATGGAGGCATGAGCGGATTCCAGACATACCTGAATTTATTTTCAACTATGTGTTCTGGTCATTTAAACCGGCAATTGATAGTCTTGTGCATTGTCGTCCTGTTATTTCCATAGATGGTACTCATGTCTATGGAAAGTATGATATTAAGCTTTTGATTGCAGTTGTAGTAGATGTCAACGGGCAAATATTTCCATTAGCTTTTGCCATATGTGCCAACGAAAGCGAAGAGACGTGGATGCTTTTTTGAACCACTTGAAGTAGCACGTTATCAAACAGCGTTCGGGTATTTGTCTAATATCTAATCGGCATGGTGGTATTTTAAGTTTTGTACATCATTTGCCTGAATAGCAGGAACCATATGCATACCACCGTTACTGTGTATGGCACCTGAAGGCCAATTTTCAGAAGAAATATCCTGATAAGGCCTTGCATGACTTGATATGGATGGCTGCAACTGAGCACCAGCAGTGCAAATTCATGAGGCACATGGAAGCAATCTGGCAGTTAGAGCTAAGAGCCTATACTTGGTTGATGGGGCATGAGCTTCACATGTGGACATTGCATGCTGATGGCGGAAGACGATGAAGAGCTCTCACTAAAAACGTGTCGGACTCATTCAACGGCTTGTTGAAATCTGCTCGTGGACTGCCTGTCACTGCCATGGTCCGCATGACATTCAAACAAAGTGTGGAGAGGTTTGTTAAAAGGCATGCAGCTGCATCAGCTTTGATGGACAAAGGTGTTGAATTTATGCCAATACCCATGAGAAGATTTGAAAGGTTCTGGAGGCGATCACAGTGGAATTCATTTCTTTAGTACGATCATGAACGGGGTATTTTTGAAGTTAAGACAGCTATCCGCGGACACCGTGGGAATAATCTATAGACGGTGAATGAAAATAGAAGTTTGTGTTCATGTGAAAAATGGACTATCTACCACATATCGTGCGCACATGCGTTGAAGCGCTTTTAAATAGTTGGATATGGGGCAACAAACTATATGATTAGGCAATACAGTGTTGTTGCATACGTAGATACGTATAGTGAGAAGTTGCAGTCATTAGGTGCTGAGCATTATTGGCCGCCGAAACCTTTTAAGATGGTATATAACAATGACTTTTTGTGGAAGCTGCAAGTGAAAAAGAGAATGCGCATACGGAATCAAATGGATGTTGGTGACACTGTTTATGTGCGTAAATGTGGCATATGCTCGCAAATAGGACGCAACCTTCATAAATGTCCTTCAGGTAGTGTGCGTGGCGGTGGTAATCCGGCTACTGGTGCAAGTTACCCAACTATCAAGGATATCCCTAAACTTTTGTTTTGGTATTGTTTTTTGTAATACATGTCTGTACTTTTTTATGTTGCAATATATATGAAATAAAATTAATTTCCACAATCTTGTTAGATCTTATTTTTTAAGGTTATATTTTGAAATGGTTGTTCAAAATATTGAACTTATTTGTATTAGTAAAGAAGACCAAGAATGTAGAATAAAAAAAGATTTCGTATTAAAAAATAAATTAAATATGTAAAGCGTGGTTCAGTAATAAGTTTTATCAATTGTCTTGTCGTTCTCAAAAATATGTAAAGCGTGGTTCAAAAGCTTGAATGATTAAAGAAAAAGGTTTTTTTTTTTTTTTGCAGAAAAATATATATGTAAAGCGTGGTATAATAATACATTTTGTTGAGTTGTCATGTCATTCTGAAAAAGCTGAAAACCATGTGAAAATACTGTTTATTTTTTAGAATAATTGAATAAGTAAATCGCAGCATAATACTACGTTTTGTACGAAATCTTGATTATAAATAACGGTTGCATGCTACTTATTTGCTTCGCTTAACAATAACCAAAGTTTCTCTTTAATAAATGTTTGAACAACCCATTTATGTCCCAACGTGCTACTGCGGAGAAAAATACAATTTGTACAAATCGTGGTCAGATGGTGGACGGTGCTACTGGGCATGTACGAACAAGTTTGATGAGCTACCCGGCAAGCCTACATGTGAATTTGAGGTTTGGATGGATGAACCATGTAACCAGGATTACTACAAAGAAAGAATTTATGACCTTCATTGTACCTATACAAGCCAAGCGGTATGCAAGCGCTGAGCCAACGATGAAATTGAGGTGTTGAAGGCCAAACTCAACGAGGTAGAAGAAGAGAAAAAAAGCTGGAAGAACAATTCGAGTGGTTGGAGCAAATTGTAGTATGTGGTCGTGATTAAACAATGGCTTGTACGTGATAAGCGTAGTAGTGTATCTTTATATTTCCCTTGTCAAGTATTTTTATTAGTTCTACTGTTTGTATCTTTAGATTTGCCGTATTTGTGTTTGTGTTGTCATGTTCAAATAAAATTATTGTTAAAATTCTGTTACAATAAAAATGTTGTTCCAGTACAGTTGTTGTCATTAAATACATAATGTATTATTTTTCTTCATAGAATTGTTCAAATATTCAACTTATTATTGTTGTTAAATAACTGCAATCTAAAAATTTTAAAAAATATATGTATGTAAAGCGTGGTATAATACATACGTTTTATTGAGTTGTCATGTCGTTCTGAAAAGGATGAAAACCATGTGAAAACCCTGTTTGTGTCAGAGAAATTTAATATGTAAATCGTAGTATAATGCTACATTTTGTTAAGTTGTTATGTCGTTCTGAAAAGGCTGAAAATCATGTGAAAACCCTGTTTCGTGTCAAAGAAATTTAATATGTAAATCGCAGTATAATACTATATTTTGTTGAGTTGTCATGTCGTTCTGAAAAAGCTGAAAATCATGTGAAAATCCTGTTTTTTTCAGAAAAAATTTAATATGTAAATCGTAGTATCATACTACGTTTTACGTGTATGTAAAGCGTGGTATAATACTACGATCAATCTAAAATCTAGCCTATAAATAACGAGTACATTCTAGTTATTTTTTGTGCTTAACAACAACCTATAGCAAGATTTTCCATAAAACCAAAGTTCTCTTTAAGAAATGTCTCAACGACCCCTTTGTTGCCAAAGGGCGACTGCAGAATAAAAAGCTTGATGTACGATTGTTGGGAAGAAGCTGGACATCGTTATTGAGCTTGTATGAACAAGTTTTATAGGCAATCAGACGTACCTATATGCAATTTTAAGGTATGGATTCATGAACCATATGAGCAGGAATACTATAAAGACAACTTGTATCATCTTCGTGATGTGTGTACCGGGCAATGGGACAGAGAGCGTCAATCAAAGCAAGAAATTGAAGAGTCGAAGGCGAAAATCAAGGAGGTGGAAGAAGAGAAAAAAAATTGGAAAAAAAGTTCGAGAGGATGAAGCATAGAATACTAGGCGGTCGTAACTAAGGAATGACATTTACGTGGTGAGTGTTGTAGTGTATCTTTATGTTTCCTTTATCAAGTGCTTTCATTAGTTCTACTGTTTGTTTTTGTGTTAGGTTTGCAAGGTTTGTGTTTGTGTTGTACTATTTATGTAAAATTGTTGTTCAACCGTAACTAAACTAAAATTGTTATTAAAAGATAATTGTTACCATTATTTACATAAAGCATTATTTACACAAATTAAATATATAAGTAAATCAGTGAGTGTCGCAGCCTGTGTGCTTCGGTGCTGCTGCTGGCCTAAGTCGAATCCCCTGTCACCCGGGCACACTATCTGGATCATCATCATCAAGCCGCCTCTTTATGTGAGGATGTGCAGCAGCATCGACGCTATAGCTGGCAGGATCGGAAGAATAGGTCGTCGGGCCGTTAGCAACATACAAAACAAGTAGTAATCTTAGCATGTGAAAAAGTATATTTTGTTTTTTGTGTTAGGTAAAAAAATATTTTCTCACCATGGTCTCGTGGGCCTCCTGAGTATATGCCTCCGTGGTGTGCTCATTATCACATGTAGTGGCCTGAAAGATGGGCTGGGACTAAGACTTCATAAGAAAGTTAAAAATGAATTAATGGCAGCTCATTAAGGAAAAGAAACAAAATTGAAATTTTAAAGTAATACAAACATACCGCTGCCTATGGTAGATCCACATGAACCGTTGGGGATGATGCATAACTCAACCTGCGCTCGTCATCCACGTGTCACGACCATAATTCCCGATCGTGATGGCGCCTAATACGATGCTAGGCAAGCCCAACCAATTCATCACTCTCAATCCCTCAAGTAGAATTCATTACCAATTAATAGGATTTAATTCCAAATTAACATGATTATAACTTTGTACCAGTAGCTAAAACAGTGCAGAAAACCCATAAAATATCAATACAAATCCCACTAATCTGGTGTCATAAGTCAATATCCTCTAATACAAGTCTGAGTAGCAACCTATACATAGAGTTGTCTAGAATGCGGAAAATAAAGAGAATAAAGGGAGAAATCGGGTCCTGCAGACGTCATGCAACTACCTCGATGACTCCGGTGATAATCTAGACAGCAGCAGAAAGCTCAAACTACGCCTCCGGGATACCTGTATCTGCACACATGGTGCAGGGAGTAAAGTGACTATTCGGACTCAGTGAGTAATAGCAATAAATAATGACTGACGGAAAGAAAACTCGTAAAAAAATACTATGCAGTTCTATATTAAAACAGTAAGAACATTAAAAGCAGCGACTGAATGAAGAACTCAGTTAAAAATCCTTTACGCCAGTATTCATCTCATTTACTTCCCAAGATAACCGAATTCATAATTATAATGATGCAGTGTATAGCCAGATCCACATAGTATACTGCTGCGGTACG